>VDFB02153149.1:0-45380 GCA_007258455.2 Sequoia sempervirens | reverse complement strand
TGTAATAACCTAATTTAATAATTTCATCTAATAATAAAATCAATCATCCCGACAAGCTTTGTCAACATAATGTAATCCATTTGATATACATAATAATGCTACTAGGCTAACAATAAATAACCAATAACTCATCATAACTGAACATCTCACTCAACACATACTTATATGGACAATGAAATAAGCTCATCTAGTTACCAAAATAAAATATAACAACCATTAGTTAGATAGGATTAGTTAGTTAACCATATCAAATAACAACCGAAAGTATGAACATCATTAATGTATAGGAACAACCATCACTCATGTATAATATCTGAACGTAAAAGAACATAAAACATTGGACATAAGTGATCAAAGACTCGTAGACTCAACAAGATAAAAAAATGATGGGATCTCACATCTAATATTGGTAAGGTATTGTGTAATCTAGTAGTACACATTCCACATATTATGGTTGGAAATCCAATTCAATACGAACAAGGTATTGAATAATTTTAAAAAATTATCAACTCACAACTATTCATAGTAACATCCCATTGCAATAAAAATTAATGGATAACTATAATTACATAAAAAGTATAAAATTATAAATTTTAACAAATTTGATGATTGGTTAATTCTCAATATTTACTAGCTAATTAACACAAAGAATTACATCTAATAGATGATAACTGACTTTCTTTAAGAAAGAAATAATAAATAAGACAATAAATATTTATTTTTAACACATTAAAATCATAACCTTTAAAAGATAGATTAAATGAAATGTATAGATCGTTCAACAAAATAGATACTCAATGTTTCTTATCAAACATACAAGTATTTTCATTTTTATTATGCATTTATTTCCCCAAAGGAAATAACAAGCATTGACAACAAGTTGACAACATGTTTCCATCATATATAAATTTTATAAAATTATATATCTTAAAAATGTATCTAAATAAATTTTTAATTATATTTTAAGTTTTGATGATAGAAAAGTTATTTCATACTACAATTTATCGAAAGAAAATACACATTCCAAAAAATCTAGAACAAAAGGACTTGGATATTTTCATTGATGAATATTTGTGCACTAATATTTTTTTTGATGATAAATTACTTATATATATGTTTTGTTAGATATGATCAACATGCTTGGGAAGGTATGAAAAATATAAATACACCTTTCCCCATAAAAAATACATTTATCAAACTATATTGACCTACTTGATACCTCTCAATCTATCTAGAATAATAATGATAACTCCATCCAAGACTTGAATGTATCTTCTTCTCCAATGCCTTTTGACAATCACGATTCCAAATAATCCCCAAAATCCAACAACAAAACTTGTCATCCACTCAACATACCAATGCCATGGGATTTCTCCTCCTCCCCCATCCTCTTCTTCTTGAGTAGGTTTTATACCAATTATTCCATATTTACATGTTTTATTATCAAGTGGAAATCCACAAAGACCAAGGTTTCTAGAGAAACATGTAGGATCAATGAATGCCGCAAACTGAACCCCTATTGGAATTCTTCCACAAAACATGTTGTTAGATACAATGAAAGAACTCATAAATGAGAGTTTTAGCAATTCACTTGGAATCTTACCTTCCAAATTGTTGTTTGAAAGGTCCAATGACTATAATTGCTCTAACATCCAAAAACTAATTGGAATTTTTCCAGTAAGACTATTTCTTGACAAGTTCAATGTGTGTAGACCTTTAAGGCTTCCAATTGTTGAAGGAATTTCATTTGATAGTTGATTCCTAGATAGATCAATACAAGTGATAAGTAATAGAACAAAACTCACATACACTTTGTCAAATCATTTGTTGCTTACTTGGATCTCTTCTCTATAGTAATAGCCTAAATAATGATGAGTTTTTTTACTTGTGAATGCATTATAGCTTTCAAATTTTCCAATTTTGGTGGGATGGCTCTAGTCAAATTATTATTTGAAATATCTAACACATGGATGTTGGAAATATTGCTTAATTGATTTGGAATCTGGCCGTGAAGATCATCTGACCTCAAAACAAGTATCATCAACTTAGAGAAGTGTGCTAGCCAAATAGGTATATTGCCCACCAATGAATTTTCACCCACATCTAAAATCTGCAAGCTAGAATAGTTTTGAAGGCTTGATGGAAAGTTTCCCTTCAACATATTTCCATTGAGTTGAAGTGTCATGAGAGAGCTTAGCATTCCAATCTGATCTGAAATATATCTTGTCAAATTATTCTTTCCCAAATTCAATCTTTTCAAAGAAGAGCAATTAGTTAGGCTTGATGGTATTTTACCAGACAATCCATTTTTTGAGAGATCCAACACATCCAAATTTTTTAGAAGGCCAATGGAAGAAGGAATTCCACCACTAGGATAATTTGTTGAAAATGACAAGAATTCAATGTTGAGTAGAAGCTTTCCAATTTGCATTGGGATAGCACTTGCAAATCTATTTTGTGACAAATCCAAGAAATGCAAATTTGGGGAATCTATTGAAGGAATTGGAAGGAAACCATTAAACATATTCTTATGTAAATCTAAACTCCAAAAACTATTTATGTTCAAGGTGAATGGTAGTTGACCTTGCAAGTTATTGTATGATAGATTCAAGTATTGTAGAGAGGGAAAATCTCCTAGCCAAGGTGGAATGTTTCCAAAGAGACTATTTTGGGAGAGATCCAAACTTTGTAATTTATATTGCGTTGAGAGGAATGGAGGCAAGACACCTTCAATATTACAAGAAGACAAGCTCAAGCTAGATAAGGAAAATGGAGGTATCCATTTTCGGTCAATTTGAATAATCAATTTATTATAAGAGAGGGAAAGCCTATCAAGGTTACTAGTACTTTTGAAAATATCAAGAGAAAAGTGGTCTTGTAGGTTGCTGGATGAGAGATGAAGAGAAGTAAAAGATGAAAGTTGACCAATAGACAAAGGTATGCTACCACTCAGTTCATTGTTGGAGAGATCGAGAGAAGTCAAAGATGAAAGGTGACCAATAGACAAAGGTATGCTACCACTTAGTTCATTGTTGGAGAGATCAAGAGAAGTCAAAGGTGAAAGTTGACCAATAGACAAAGGTATGCTACCACTCAATTCATTGTTGGAGAGATCAAGGGAAGTCAAAGATGGAAGTTGACCAATAGATAGAGGTATAGTCCAAGATGTTATATTGGTCCCTGATAAATAAATCCTGATCAATTGTAGCCATTTTCCACATAATATATGACCTATATCTTGTTATGGAATAACTTTCACAATAGAAGAATATGATATGAAATATGCTGCAAATACTTGATAATAACTAAGAATAACAAGCCACTTCAAGGGGGAAAACCTCCAAATATCTCTAATGAGAACACACTTCACAACTTGATGATGAAAATAAGACTCACAACCTCCTATATATACCTATTTATGCCAAGGATATCACCTAGGCTGACTTAGACACACCTATATAAGACTTAGGCCGACCTAAACAACTAAATAACAACATACTAATGATAATATGACTTAATAGAGAGTTAAGATAGCCACAAGCCGACTATTCATAACCCGATATACAATAATATTAAGGGCGTAGCATGCCCCCTTTCTTCAAAGAAGCATTGTCTTCAATGCTAATCAAGTTTGGAAACTTTTGAATGAACTCCTCGTCTTCCCATGTGGCATCTTCAACTGGTAAATTATTCCATTGGATGAGATACTCAGTGATAGTTCTATTCCTCAGCTTCTTTGTGTGTGTTTGACGAATGCACTCTGGTTCCAAAATGATTCTTCCTTCTTCATCCAGCTTAGGAAGTGTTGTTTGAGTGGGAATATTATGCCCAATTACCTTCTTCAAATAGGAAACATGAAAAACTGGATGTATCTTTGTTGTTGGTGGCAACTCAAGCTTGTAGGCAACACTACCAATCTTCTGCATGATTTGGTATGGACCATAATACTTTGGAGACAACTTATTATTCTTTCTTTGCTACTTTAGTGAGATTTGTTTATAAGGCTGCAATCACAAGAAGACCCAATCCCCAACTTCAAAACTTCTTTCACTACGATGTTGGTCTTCTTGTTGTTTCATTCGATTTTGTGCCCTGGCTAAATTCTCCTGGAGTCCTCAAATTACTTGTTGTTGATGAAGCAAGTGGTCTTTATTGCTAGAAACTCTTTAAATTTTAAATTACATGCATGTGATGGAAGGAGGATGATATCCATAGCGCCAAAAATGGCATACTTTACGAGCTGGTGAAAAGAAGTGTTATACCACCATTCCTGTAAGTGGTAGCCAATCTACTCCATCGGTGACTACTGGAAGTGAAACAATGTAGATATCTTTCCAAATACTTATTAACAACCTCTGTTTGCCCATCTGATTGAGGGTGGTATGAAGAGCTAAGAGCCAATTGAGTACCCAAACATGAGAATAAATCTTTCCAAAAGTGACTAGTGAAGATAGGATCATGATCACTAACAATAACTTTAGGTGTACCATGTAGCTTTTGGATATTCTCCAAAAAAGCTTTAGCCACTACACTTGCTATAAAAGGATGTGCTAATGCAATGAAATGTGCATATTTAGTGAGGCGATCAACTACCACCATGATGACATTATGACCTTTAGATTTGGGAAGCCCTGTGATGAAGTCCATGGATATCTCTTCCCAACGCTGGCTAGGAATAGATAAGGGTTGCAAGAGACCTGGTGCCTTAATTGTCTCCCTTTATGCCTTTGACACACCAAACATTTAGCCACAAATTTTTGGCATCACCTTTAGCCCCTTCCCCAAAAGAAACGTTTGACTCCGCTGGCGATATTTCTTCAAAATCCCGAATGACCGTAATTCCAATCGAGACTCATGCAACTCTGCGGAGAATCTTGATTTTATGTTGGAATTCTGGCAGAGATAAAATGCCTTTTATACCAAAGAGTATCTCCCTTCCAACAAAACTTATCTAAACTACTAGGATCACTTTTTAATTGCTTGATGAGATTACTTGTCGCAACATCATTTTGCCACTCTGCTTTGGCTTCCTCCACCCAATTTGCTTGTACTATTGAAAGGGAGCACAATAAGGCTTCATCTTTCTCATCCTTCCTTGACAATGCATCTATGACAATATTTTCTTTCCCTTTCTTATATACAATCTCAAAGTCATATCCTAACATCTTAGTGACCCATTTTTGTTGCTCTTTAGAAGATATTCATTGTTCCAAAAAATATTTTAGGCTATCATGATCCATCTTAACCTTCAAATGTCTACCCAATAGATAAGGCCGCCATTGTTTCACTGCATGGAGTATTGCTATCATTTCCTTCTCATAAATAGGTTTTAGTTGATTCTTACCTTTTAATTGATGACTCTCAAAAGCAATTGGTCGACCTTCTTGCATGAGCACTGCTCCTATCCCATTTCCAGAAGCATCACATTCCACAATGAATTCCTTGGTGACATCAGGAGTGGCAAGTACTGGAGTTGTACACATAGCCTCCTTCAATCTCTCAAATGTTGTATTGGAAGACTCATTCCAATGAAAAGAATCCTTCTTCAATAGAGTGGTGAGAGGTGCTGCTATACTACCATAATTCTTCACAAATTTATAGTACCTCACAATCCTAAGTAACTTCTCATTTTAATGGTTTTGGAATAGGCCATTCCATGATAGCCTTAATTTTGTTAGGGTCCACCTTTACTCCTTCATGTGCAACTATGTGTCCCAAATATTCCACCTCTGTAAGACCAAAAGCACACTTGGATGGCTTAGCATAGAGTTTATTATCTTCAATTATTTGTAATGCTTGGTCCACATGTTGCAAATGTTCTTCCCAAGTCTTGCTATAAATCAATATATCATCAAAGAATACTAACACAAACTTTCTCAAGAACTTCTTAAAAATGGAATTCATCAAACTTTGGAATGTAGATGGTGCATTGGTAAGACCAAATGGCCTCACCAAAAATTCATAATGACCCTCATGAGTCTGAAATGCTGTCTTACAAATATCTTCCTCCTTAATCCGAATTTTGTGATAACCAGATCTAAGATCTAACTTGGTAAAAAAATAGCTCCATTTAATTCATCTAGCAAATCATCAATGATTGGAATTGGAAACTTATCTTTAATGGTGTACATGTTGAGCACTCTATAATCTGGACACATGCTCCAAGTATCATCCTTCTTACATACCATCACCATAGGCGAGGAGTAAGCACTTTGGCTATGCCTGATGATTCCTGCCTCTAGCATCTCTTCAACAATTTTTTCTATCTCACTCTTTTGTATGTGTGGATACCTGTAAGGCCTAATGTTCGGTGGTTGGCTCCCTGGGACTAACTATATGGCATGATCATGATCCCTCTTAGGAGAAAGTCCTTTAGGCATATCTCCAAGAACAACTGAGTGACGATCAATTATAGCTTGCAAATCTAGATGAGTAGGAGTATTAGATTGAGAGACTTCTAATGAACATAGTTGGGCCACAAATCCATCCACTCCTTTCTTAAGCAACTTTTGCATTTGATGAGAGCTTACCATTTGTGGAGATTTTTCCTTCAACCCCCTTAGCTTATAATTGAGTTTTCCATAATGGTTAACAGCTCAAGAAGGTGAAGTCAACAAAATTACAGACAGACTATCAGTCAACATTGCGTTTCCCACACGAAGCAAAGCAAGTCAACAAAGACTGGGAAAGGCTCGTGTTTTTATGAGGTAAGATTGAATGAGTCCAAAAAGTTTTAATGCTCTATTTATAATGATGATCATTTCCTTTCTATGGTTTTAATTTAAAATCATTATTGTTTACTTTAATGTCTTAAAGATACATAGAGAGGCAAGAATTAGTTATATTAGTTTATATGATATTGTGATGAAATACATTAATAAGAATTGAATATCGTGATGAATGAGAATTAAATACTTTAATTTATTTACATTATGATCAAAAAATAATTTTTTGATCATTTTCTAACATTGAGACATGATAGACAAATGTTGCTAATGATTGTTAGTTCTCCTATAAAATATTAGGATACCTATTCCTATATGGATCTATCTATCTAATGGTAAGACAATGATATATTCTCTTTGTTTTTTGTTTAAATGGATAAATAACTCTCATTCAAACTCATATTTCTATTGAGGATTAATACATACTACTTGAACTCTCTATCTACCATCTAAGATGAGGAAACAATATCTAAAAGAGGATAAAGAGGAACCACCCTTGTATTCTTTAAGGGAACTATACATAGGTAAGTTGTTGTTTGATATGAAGTCTAATTGAGTCAATTTTTTATAACTAAGAAATTGTATGAAGCTAATATATATATATATATATATATATATATATATATATATATATATATATATATATATATATAAGCAATTGGAAAACATGTTTGGTTCAATATAACTATCATGTATTTTGTATTTTCTCATATATATCAAATATAAGATTAGTAAATGGTTTTTTATTCTTCTCATACCTTAGGTTAGTAGCATTTAGCCCAATATGTTGGTGCATTGGGCTCTTTGAAAAACTAGCCAAATGGTCTAACATTCATATACTATTTTTGTCCAACACTTATTGACAAATATGTTGAAGTCACATGTTGAGCCAACCAAGTAGGTGGAAAATATATAAGAGAAACTAAAAGTTTGGGAGAACAATCAAGAGAGCTTGCTTAAAAATCTAAATGAGATAATTGAGGATGCTAGTTATTTGGCCAATTTAGGAAGGCTCTCCACAACTGGGGAAACTAAAGATGGAAATTTTTTAGAGTATCAAAGACATTTGATGCTATTGAATTATTTGAATTTGGAAAGATTACCTATAATGAAGGAAAACTGAAGAGCATGAAATTTTAGTATATGATAGACATTCAATGTTGGTGAGCTATCTTAGTTCAAGAAAACTCTCCATGATTGATCTATTTAGGATCTAGGACTAATTGCTTACAGAATGCGTAACGTAAAAGATCAATTATTACAACGCTTAACATAAATGATTACATAATAAAATGCTCAAATGAATAAATGAACATAACATAAAATAAATGCCAAGATAATGAACTGAGAAAGAAAGAGAGAAGAAATAGAGAGACGAAACCACAATTGATAACAGAGTTCGTCCCTAAGGACTACGTCTCCGGGCCCCTCTCCAACGGAGTGACCGATCCGATTATACTCCAAAACAGTTACAATTGCTTCAAGACTATCTCCTTCAAGCCCAGCAGCATGACATTACTCTGATGTGCAGAAATGTCTTCAAATCTCTCGAGCATTCTCTCGCTATCTCACCACCTGGACTTCGAAAATCAAGGCCTTTACCTCTCCTTTTATACAAAAAGTTTGCCTAATTAGGCCTAACCACTCAATTAATTGCATATCTCCCTCTATCAGTTCGTATCATGACTGATTTACCTTCTGCAATCTTCTTGTTTGGGTGGTTACAATGGGTTTTGTTTGCTTTGGCCTTATTTGGCCATTTGTTAGGGGTTTCGATTTCAAATCTTTAACAAAATTAACCACTGCCCCATCGTATCTTAGATATCCTTCGTGGCGTAGTGGTCGCATATACTTTTAGACCCCGCAAGGTCGGGGGTTCAAAACCCCGACCGGCCATTTTAAAACAAAAATCCAACGAAATCCACAACAAAGGAAATGCCTCTCCATTCATAGTTAGAGCATCCACCGCGGGCGCAACGGTAGAACCGCCCGGCTGTTTCGGCGGAGATCACGGGTTCAAACCCGCCTATGTATTTTGTTGCAACGAACAAACAATCCCACCGACCAGCTCGCTGCCATTGAGACACGTGTCAAACCCGTATTGAGCAGAACCTGCTAACGTAGCTCTACCGTACGCTGACTGTGTCGCCGACGTGTCAAGCTGACTAGACTGCCACTTCAATGTTGACTGAGCGTACGGACTGCCACGTGTCATCATCTGATTGGCTCTGTACCGATGACTCACCTGCCATGTGTTAGGTTAAAATTCGTCCGCGTTGATTCCGTACAGTAAGGACTGCCACGTCAGCATGATGACGTCATCATGTCCCTTCAAGTTGACTAAAGTTTGACTGCTTCTAACTCGAGCATACGACATCGGATTTCGACGAAACGAACGCCATCAGAATCGTCTCGACGAGCTCTTCGCGATGACGCTGCTTCCCTCGATTTCTGAGATGATTATTTTTTTCACCTTTTGGATGCCCCTAAAGCCAGTTTGACTGAAAGTTTGACTGGCCGTAACTTGCACAAACAGAGTCCTTTTCGCCCCGTTCAAGTTGCGTTGGAACCAGGATGCCGTTCTCTTTCTAATGAAGCTAAAATCTGGAGCATTGGGAACACTTCAATTTTCACTAAAAAATTGTCCCCCAGATCATTGAGAGAAACTAAAGAGAAAAAATGTAGCACATCAAAGAGATTTGATGTTGGTGACCTATCCCAATTTAAGAAGAATTTTTATAATAAGAGAAATCTAAAGACAATTTTTATAATAAGATCATCTTGATAGAGGATGAAGTCATTCTAATGATTGAAAATTCCTTTTAAAAAACAATTTTATAATCATTACTTCTTAAATTTGTTTATATTTATATTAAACTTCACTCTACGAAAATTCACGGTCAACAATTCACCGACAGAAAATTCACCATCAACAATTCATTGCGGGAAAATTCACCACCGCCACCAGCAATTCACCGCCATAAAAAATTAACCGCCAAAAATTCAATTAAACCTAAATATATGATATATATTATTCTTAAATTAGAACCATATTTATTCTGATTATTTTCTTTATTAAACCAGTTCCTACTTTATTTCTATACTAAACCAACTTAACTAATTTTAAGACATGATACAATTCCACCCTTTTAAAAAAAAAAATTGACAATCCATTTTTAAATGCAGAAATCTAATTCAATAAGATCACCATATTATTCAATTAAAAAAATACAATTATAATTGTTGGTCAACATGGCATGGTAACCATGTGAAGTAAAAGAGTCAGACTTTAAAGTTACATTTAATTCGTGTTCCCAACGGCTAAGACTTTTATCCGTGGGGTGAAAACTAGTTATTACCTACACACCTTCCTTTCTGTAATTTTCAATTCACAAAAAACATGATAAATTTCCTTGGTAAGCACGGCCTTCACATCCACACTGAGGAAAGACTACAAAATTTTGTAGACACTTGACACATGTCAATCATGTCACATTTTCTGTTACTGATTTTTCCCAACTCCTTACCGCGTTAATCTACTTTCCAAACACTTTCCAAAGCTTTTGTTGATGGAAAATGCTGCGTGCTTTCTTTGTTCACACTTCTCAGAAAATGCTCAATGCTTTTATGTGTTAGAAACATTCTTCTCATAGAATTAGTTTTAAGGACTTTTATTATGTAAATCTTTAAAATTGATTTAAATTAATTAATTAAAAGTTGGAATTTGACATTTTGTATAAGAAATTAAAAATATAAGTAAATTTATTAAGACTTAGATTTATAGTTGATGAATGCATAAAGATTAATATGTTTTCAAATTTGAGATTAGGAATAGTAAATGATAGATTAATAATAATCTTGAAATCAGAATCTTCTATTGAGATTATGTAGAAATGATTTTTGTGGTTAAGGAGGAATTTTTGATTATGAACTTGTCCTACAGCTATGAATTTGTATTATGTGTTTTATAAAATTTTGTTTTTTACTTGATCAACTTTGGCTTATTTGTCTTTTTGATATCTAATAGACCACTGGTGTTTACAAATAACTTTGTAGGGCTAATGGTGTATAACAAAAGAACATGCTCTCATGGGTTATCCCTAAGAAACATGAATGAAAAAATAAAAATAATATTCTTGACCCATTCAAATTCTCCTAAAATATTTATATAATACTAGATTCCTTTTAGTGCATTAATTTAAGTGTTTTTACAAATGCTATTTGAATAGGGAGGGGGGGCCATAGTGGAGCACCCTAACTTCGTGTTTCTCAAAATCCTACATGGAAATTTCAAATGACTCCCAATTCTGCACAATAGTTTATTCGGCAACTCGTGTGCTTCTATATTATTTTTTAGGGCCACATCATCAACTATGATGCCACATCAGCTTGCTTTTTGTTGAAGTATCCAAAAAGCCCCCAAAAAATGTGAGACCGATAGTGGTGCATTAAGTCTTGTTTTATTGGTGCGTTGATGTGGCATCACATGATTTGTCACTTTGCACACTTTATGGATAAAAAGTGTTTTGCAATTGGATATTAAAGTGATCCACTATCAGGCCCACTAAGGACTACTTCTATCCCCACTATTGGACCTTGCTCCATTATGGGCCCCTCTCCCCTATTACTTGAAGAGTTGGATATGATTAGAATGAATGCATGCATGTCTTTAAATACAATGGAATACCAACAAATTGCATAAATTTTTGTTTAATCGACCCTAGGTGGGAAGGGTAATGAAAGGAAGTTAGTGAAGTTTGAATTCAAGTGTGACAAGTTTATAAACATGAAGCCATTTGTGACTACAAACCAATCATGAGAAATGAAACTTTCCCTCCTCAAAACAAGCACAAACCTAAATGGGAAATAATATATGCTAAAAATGGAGCTAGGAAAAATTGCAAAGAAAATGAGTATTGAATCAACCAAAACAAGATAGATTACAAGTCAAATTGTTGTATTGTATTCACCTAATGATGTGTGTATAAATTAATTTTGAACCAACCAAATTCCAAAAAGTAGAGGAAAAGGTTGTTAAAAATTTATAACGAACTATCTATGAGAGTTAATTACCTCTCTATCAACCAACTCACCAAGTAAGAAAACAAACTCGACACCTAAGCAAATGATTATAAAATAAATGGCATAAATAATGATAAAATATAAATTTTACACCAACACCCCCTCTTAAGAATAGCTTAGATAGGGAAAAAGGATTGGGTACTAGACGCAAGACCTAATAAGGTACCCAAATTATACAATGCAACCTCATAAAGAAGAGGAGAAAACCCTCTAACAAAATCTCCCCAAAAAGAGGGAAAATGAGGAGGAACAGAAGACCCTCCCAAGAATGATGATGTTGCTAGGTAAACCCATAAATTGGTTTACAATTTCAGTGAGGAAGGAAAAGTTGCAAAAACTGACTCGATGCAAAAAAAATGGTTTTTAGGGTTCAAATGAACCCTTTGCTTCGAGTGAACCAAAAGAGGGCTCGAATGAACCTTGGTTCAAGCAAACCAATTAAATGCAAGGTCCCACCATTGTCTCCAAAAAAACAAAGAAAATATTTTTGAAAGGGGCTTTGAATGAACCAAGGTTCAAATGAACCCTAGTTTGAGCGAACCCCTAGGGATTCACTCGAACACCCCCAAGTTCGCCCGAATCCCCCTTTTTCCACCTTCTCATCCTCTGGCACCAAAAACGTCCAAAATTTTGAACTTTGAAGCTCAGGTTGAGGATGGAAATGGAGGAGACTTCACAAACCCAACAAGATGATGGTAGTCCTCGAAATGAGCTATCCATCAAATATAATTTTAATATGTTTTGATTTTATTATGTATTTGCTTTTTTAGTTTTATTAAACAAAGGTTTTTCTTCCAAAATCAAGCTCTTTGTTCTACATATGTGGAAAAATAGTGGATTATAAAAAAAATAAAAAATATGAGTGCACTAGATATTGAAGTCCTTGATCCAACAAAAAGAAATGAATTTTGATACATACAAAAAAAGTTACGCATTATACAGTCAACCTATGTCTAAATTGTAATTGGTTTGACTTCAAAATGCGATTAAGGAAAAAAAACATTCAATAGAACACTATCAAACCAATTGGAAGCAATAGATATCATAGTTACAAATCTAAATTAAAAAAGAAAAAGAATTTTATCCTTCATGAAAAAAAAGTTATGCATTATACAGTAAGTGTCACTCCTTAAAAATGTTGTTTATGAAAAAACTAGTTTTCAAAGGAGATGGAAAAAGAGGTGCAATTTAATTCAAAAAAGTATGAAAAAAAAATATTTAGAATCTACAAACAAAATTTCACAAATCACCAATTTGTATCATCTTCAAATTCTTCATGGTTTAGCCACTATAGGTTCCCAAAAGTGAAGATTTAGTTAGAAAAAATTATTTCAGTCTCCAGTTTGGCCAAACCATGTAAACCAGTATTGTGGGATCACCCTACTATAGTAGAATGCACTACAAGAAGAACATGTAAGTGAATAAACTTTCTATCAATAAATTTTTTGGTGAAGATGTCAACAACCTACTTTGAAGAATGGAAAAAGACAATGTCAATGATTTGACTATGAATGAGCTCCCAATTGAAATGCACGTTAATATCAATGTGCTTTGTTTACTAGGTGGTAAACCAAATTCTTATATATCTAAATAGTACTTTGATTGTCACATAAAATTACTATAGGCTATCAAAACTAAATACCGAACTCAATGAGAATACCTTGAAGCCAAGTAACTTCAGTGGTTGCATTAACAGCTCCTCGAACTTGGCCTTTAAGGAAGATAAAAAAATAGCTTGTTTCTTTTTTCTAGACCAACTAATAGGACCAAAAGTAAGTGAGAAACTATAACCTTGAGTGGACTTGTGAGTATGAGAATCACCAACCTATTGATGTGTTTTTTATGCACTGCTCAACATAGGTAATGCATAGGTGCATCGCCTCTCTTGAAACACAATCTTCCACAATCAAATTACAAAGCACTATCCCAAGGTCTCTAATGCCAAGTCTTGAAAGTGCTTGGAATATCTCAGTTGATTCATATGATTTGCTGGAACCACAAGGTGGACTTACAGATGAGTTACAAAGTGTGAGAAGTTGGGTTTGCAAATGGAGTTCTTAAGGTGCAAAAATTGCTAATCAGTTGTTGTAAGCTCAAACAATAGTCTAGAACTCCTATTTCAACTTTAGATTTGACTTTACAATGTGCAATGAACCTTAGCTTAGGTTACTTATTAAAAGAAAAATAAAAAGGGGCAGGGACAGGATGAAGTTCCTAGACCTAAAGCAATGAATGAACAGTGATCATGGATGCTGCTATAGTAGACAAACTCCCTCAACTGGGTTTTGCTTGGCCAAGAGGAACCTACAATTACACAAAACTATTGAAATATTCTAAGGACCAGATTTTTAAATTGCATACACATGTCATTAACATGCAATTGAACTAGGTCACAACAATAAAGTAAGGAAGCTCATACTAGCTTTACAAAGTGATTCAGCATCAACAAACCACAAAAGCATGAGTTGGAAAGTCATCAAATAAATTAATAGCAAACACCATCATCACTTTCATTCAAGAAACCAAAAATTAAACAAATAGGGAAGTAGAACCATGCATGAATAATGAAGAAACACAATAGAAACATCCATCAATCATGCAATGTAGCTCTCTTTTGCTGCAAAATGCCTTTACACTAGCTCTCCAACCATTTAGAAATGAGGGGAAGACCCCTACTTATAGTTTTTCAAAGCCCAAACAAATGGCTAGGATTGATTTGCATTGTGTGGCTCATATTTTCTTTACTTTGGGTTCCACCCACCCCAATTATATAGCAATTTTAAATACATCTTTTGTCTCATTCCTATTTTGTCTTTTAGTGGCCAAGTGTTGTAGCATTTTGTCATTTACCGGATTTCCCTTTTTATTGTAGCTAATCGTGCTTATATGTTGTCTTTTGTTTGGACTTGCAACATCCTTCATTAGGTCAAACAAGCCCCATTTACAGATTTGCACCATTGTGGGATAGGTTAGCTACCCCCCGATTTGACGAGATAGCTCCTTGACAAATCACAATTGTTTGATAAGAAATATCATAGTCCCTCCTTTTCCCTGGTTTTTGTGGATAACCATTTGTGTTCTTGGTACTGCCTCCCCTTGACATGTTGTCATCTATTTGTTAGTTATTCCTGATGAGTCTTAAGTGCATCATTTGCAAATCAAAGTATAACTTGGCCCAAACACTGCAGGTGACCCCTGACCATTGCTCTTCTACAAACTTGGTAGGTAATACACAACTCCTTTTATCTCTGATTTTAACAAACAACTTTATAGCTTTGTGTTATTGACTTCCTCAATGTGATTTGTCTAGGTCTTCATTTTATAGAAAATGGGTTTCCCTTGGCATGTATTCATGATCAAGTAGTGGCTTCAAATCTTCATTTGTATCCTTTACATGCAAACCTTCATTTGATAGGTCCTCTTATGACAACCATTTGCATGCTAGTCACATTGGCAAGCATTCATTTGTCCAACCCTTGTTATATGACTAGGCCTGCATGTAGAAGAATACGAAAGTTAAAATAAAGCTTTCCAAAACCCCATCATAGTTGCCTATCACATTCTATAAAGTTCTTATACATGTATCAAGGGGAAACCTATGTAGCATTGTTAAGATTCTTCATTCATAATGTAATTCTTAGTACCAAGGAGGGTATAATCATAAACAAGATCCCAATTATTTAATTCCATACTTCATTCATGAATTCATTCCTCCTTGCTCCTCTATATAGTCCGTGATCATTCACATCTAGCATTTTTCGGTTAGTAACTTCCCAATAGTCCCATTCTGGTCATTTAGACACTTTTCCCCACCCTAATCTTTGATTCGCCATTTTCCTTCTTCGAAAGATATAATTGAATTCATTGATGTAGGTGGACCAAGCTGGTTGGACAATGTAGGAGAAGGTAGTGGGGATGTTGTTAGTAGGAGTTGCTAGGAACGTCACCCTGTCGGAAGTTTGCATGAAGACCCCCGCCGACAAATGAAAGTGCAGGCTCTGCCAATATAACATCTATGTGTGTATCGATCTCGGAAATGCCGCTTAGGTAGTGGCCTTTTGGTCATGGTGAGCCTGCACTCAGAACCCGCAATGATGGATTTCATTAGGGAAGTGAGTGGCCGATGGCCAAGGTGGATTTGTCATGCCTAATGAGAGAGAGCAGCGACATGCTTGAAGCCCACAACTAAGTTTAGTGTTGGGTTTTCCCTCCCATGCAATAATTATTTCCCCTTGAGACTGAGCTTTTATTTTATGAGTTACAGGTGTGCATGCATAGATAGTCAAACCTACAAACCATAACCACCCAACTATCATGAGAAAGTGCCATTCAACAATATTTTAAGGAGCCCTCCATTTGACATATCTTTTGTATTTATTCATTTGGTGCAGATCTACTCTCAAAGCCTGTGTAAATCATCTTTTAGAATAACCTAATTTCCTACTTAAGATGTTATTAGTGCATTCCAATTTAGCGCCCTTCACAGAAAAGAGAGGGAGATCATTAAGTATAAGAAGGAATCTGTGGACGTCTATGTCCTCCTTTGCTCATGGTGATACTGCCTCCTTTCTTAGTTGTGGCAAGCTTTAGGTTTACTACTGTTGCATATGGCCCTCATACTCTCTTTGCAATTTATTACCATGTTCAGTGTTACTTGAGAATTCAACCATCCTTGGCAACTCACGATCATGATTAGACATAGGCACTAAAAATGACGGGGCCCCATAATGGCGAGCCATGAAGTTGATTTCATTAGCTTATCAAGGGTTGGGATTTTGATTCAAGTCGCGATGGGAGCTTATGCGGGTTTGAATGGGTTGCATCATTGAGCCCATGTTTCTAATTCACTTGATGCTTGCTAATGATACACCCACCATGCACCTCGAGAAGCTATGTGACCCATCCTCTCAGGGGAAACATAGGTGTTGAGGGTGGAAATAGGAGCATGAGATGCCATCACAGAATCTCTGTTGAAAGGATGGTGTGGACCAGGCAGTCGCCCACATAGCAGCGCCCGCCCCGATGAATTCTGACATCCCTAGCACATTTCAATTTTTGCCACTTTTAGAATATAATTTCACTACTTGCTCTCATTTGTAGTTTTATCAGAGATTACTTCCAAGTCAATATGCATGTTGCGTTCAAAATACTATAAATGTTGTGATTATGTTGTTAACTTCACCTCTAAATCTCCACACAGTTCAGTGATTTGTATGGGAGGCGACAACACTATTTGTAGAGGGAGGAATGTGGGGTGCTGCTTTCCCACTACAATTAAAAATGGATGGCCATGAGTTTAGCAGAACTTGCATGAAGGAAAGTTGTGGGCAATGGAGCACAAGGTGTGGCCAAGCAACGGTCATTGTAAAAATGACAACGGGTTACCACCTTTCCCCCAAGAAAAATCCACATAGAATACCATTGTTTGACAGTGTCGACATTTGAGCACATGAGGACAGAGTGTAACAGCCATGGTAGTAGCACCAGAGACCAATGGCTACCAATAAAGTGGAATCCACAATTTTTTACGACCACCCCCAAATTTATGTGAAATAATTTGACTACATTCACAGAGGCCTCATTGAAAATTCCTATGAATTTCTCTAGTAGTTAACGATTTGTGGATTCATGTGAACTCTAATCTTTCTACAATTGTTAGCTCTTTATTCTTATTCACAAGAAACTCTCGGCACATACTATCTGAAAACAATAAGAGGTGAGTGCCATTGTCACAAAAGGCAAGCTCAAAACAAATCATAGTTACCCGCCCCTCTTGGATTCTCGCTGATTCATGATACTTTCAAAATAATACTTCTTAGCACAACCCTTAGGGAGCAATGAGTCTTCTCACATCATTAATTGAGGGATAACTCCATTTCTTGAGTGGTACACACTTTAAATTCCATTTAGTGTGTATGAGCCAATAAGTAATGTGAGTGAGAGGCCGCCCTAAAGTTTTGTTAAATGATGGATCAAAGATAGGAAGCTCAAAGATGGGCTGCTCAAATTGTACCACCACCGTTGGATCTTGCTATGAAGATTCTTGTCAGTCACTAGAGTGCAGAGTAACTGTGGGAAAAAGGTCATTTGGACAATGGATGAGGTAGTGGCCTCAGAAGCAAAGGATCCCAACATTAGCAATGGATGATCACTAAGTTAGATGGTGCCCATGAATTCTAAGCACCAAAAGGCCTCTTTATAGCTCCATCATCTGAATGACCAACAAAGTCTAGCCTAAGGCAACTCGCAAGAGTAGGTCCATGAAGCATGAAAAATGCAATGGCAAAGATGGGTGCGATGTCCACCCATCAAGTAGATGCGAGGACTTGGCCAAGGGTGAATGGTGGAGTAGAACAGAAAATGGCAGGAAGAAACCCGTGGGTCCGCAAGGGTCAATGAATGTTAGGCAAAAAGCAAAGGGAAACCCGCAGGGTCCAGCCCACACTAGCAAATGACTTAGTGAAACTCAACCAGGTAAACTCAGCCAACATGAAGTCAATCTTTTTAAGGCTCATTGCTAATTTGGGCTTGGAAATAGGGGTGTGCAGAATGCGATGAGGTCAAAATGACCCGACCTGAGAAAAAAGAGGGGCTCCCCCCCTTCAGTGGAGCATGTGTGCAAAACATGCATGACAAATGGTGACTCATTGGGGAAATTCTCTAGAGCATTTGATGAAAAACTAGATGCATGAACCCAAAATCTCTAATCTTAATCTTCATGCTAGGAAAAATGAACCAGACACTCAACCAAAGGATCAAAACCACTAGCTAACCCAACCTTTAGTATGCTAAAATTCCAAGTGTGTGCAATTGCATTAATTCCCTTTCTTCAGTTTCTAAAGGAACCCAAGTTTCGTCAAATTAAGCTACATAATTTATTCTAACTCCAAAAGCATCTAGGACATTGCCTCGCTGCCAGTCAAGCATCCATAGCCCTGACAAGGTTGTCACTATGATTCTCTTGAGCATTTCTCTATTGCTGACCAGGAGTCCATATCCCCAGTAGAGTTGCTTAGATACCTCTGGAAAGTTGAATTTTTCTCTTTTGATTTTTAATATTTTGCTTCCTTTTTTTTTTCCTTTTTTTAATTCCTTTTGTTTCAACCCATGAGCAATGAAGCTCACACTTAGGGCTAAGAATCATAGTGGCACTAAAGTAGAATTTTAGATTTTTCACTTAGCTAGACTCCACCAAGGACCCAAAGAAAACTCTAGACTCTTAAAATGTGTAAGATCTGTAAGATTTTAGAATACATATGGAATGAGACCAACCAATAGCTTATCCTCTATGAATCAAACACCTGAATCACTTAACACTAATAGAAGATCCTCACCATCCACTCTGAAAACTTGATTAGAGTTTGACAAAGAATTATAAATAACAACCCCAGGCACTAAATATGATGGTTGTTGTGCACATAAATGTGCCTAGCTAAAAGCAGAGGGACCCAAAGCAAAGCAGTAGCAAAATGAAAGCAAACAGAAAGCGAACATCTAAACTAACCAAAGTGGGAAAGTGAAAGAAAATGAAAGGGAAACTAATCTAAAGCAAACCTACAACAAACCAGCTAGCCTAATGAAAGCAAGAAAGTGATATATGCAGAAAAACTATGCTACACAAAATGAACTATGTAGAAAGAAATTTACAAAGGACTATGTTCAGGCAAGGAAAATTGACATTCATGTTCATTGGATTTCACAAGGCATGCACAAGCAGATGGGTCATTTTCATAGTTCTTAACCATGTAGATTTATCCTTATATTAAAAAAAGGGAAGTTTATTATTTTAGCATTCAAATTTAATTACGTCATCATGAAAAATCAACAATTGAGGTGATTCATTAAACCCACATAATTAATCCATAAACACGTTTTCCTTCCATCATTCCCATAATCAAAGTGATAAACACAGTTATGAAAATTAACAAAAGTAAGGAAGGATAGAAGCTAGATGTCATCACATGGAGGTGGCAGTGTTTGATAGTTGAGAGTGAGCACTACCTCATCGAACATAGCATAAGCAACCTCAGGTGAGCATGGTGGAGGATGCGACATTTCTGATCTTGGCCATGGAAAGGTCTAGGAGAACAAGGAAACCAACAAATCTTTCAAGTCTTGTGCAGGATTTGTAGCCCCCATTGGAAGCCCCTCAAAAAGAAATACTTCTCCACATTGATCATCTACAAACCTAGGATCCACTTGGTTGTTGTCCTTAGATGACAATATGTTGTCCCATTTCCTTTCCCATGTGTCGACATTATTTTTATGATGTTCAATGTCATGAGAACATTACATGCATGAATTTGTCTTATTGCAATCATCTGAATATGAAGGAGGATCAACAAAATCATGGTAGAAGGACTCCAAGTTGCATCTTGTAATCGGCTGGTTGCTTCATCCCTATTGGAAACTATCTCAACACCTCCACCTTTGTCCTCCTCTATTTGTTGTTCATGTAGCTCCTTGTGATGTTCACTTGTCTCTTCTTATTCACTGTCACTATAGATGGAGAAGGAACCCCTCTCTCAATCCAAAAACTCCAATGTTTCACTGCCAAGAGGTTCAAGTAGTATGTCTTCATCACTATCATCTTCAGAATGTACTCTTCCTTAGCATGGGCATACCTCCACAATATAGTTCCTAATGAAAAGAATTCATTGATTGATGACACCTCATCAAGGGGACAAAAATTTACTATGCAAATTTTTGCCAAGGACTCACCATAAATGCCATCGTCCATGGTGCACAAATGTTCTTTGAGAGGATAAATTCTTGATGACTAGTGGACTGCATTCTTGTTTGATCTACTTCATCACTCAAAATTTTGAGACTATATTGTTGCCTTTCTTTTATTGTTGTCTTGAAACCTTCTTGATGATTTCCTTCAGCTAAGTTATCACTCTGTTGCAACTCTTGGTCCTCTAGTTCAATCCTTGAAGTAGCTATAGGAGGTAGTGTACTTGGCTTCCCCACTTGTTCTTTGACTTTTTCAATGGCCTCTTGGCATAGTTCACATGTGAACTCGAAATGTGATAAATCATGGAGTTTGCACCAATTTAGGAGTAGAAACACCTCCAAATCCACTTGGTATCTTAGCTGGAATCAATCCCTTTCTAGCCTTGAATAGAGCTAGTTGTATCTTTCCACTATTGGGTCCTCATCATCACTTGGGAAGGAGGTTGAAGAGTGGATAACCGCAACATATGTTTTTTTCCACTCCTCCAAATCTTCATTTATCAGATGCTTGATCACTATCATTCATGAAGGAGAGGTCCTCTAATTTGATTTCACTTATGCCTTTGTCATCATTTTCTGTTGTCCCAAGACTTTTAGCCTCTTCCTCTTTCTGATTTTCAACATCTTCATGGGTTGCCTCAACATGTGCTGCTACAAACCTCATTGGTTTGTCCCTAATTGTCAGTGACTCCTCTTTTGGAATGAAGGATTACTTTTGATTGGTGGAGGGAAGGATTTCTAAATTAGTCTCAATCAAATTTTCACCGAGCCACTTTATTGTTCCAAGACACTTTGATCCTCCTTCATTTGCAGTTTCTATGTTTGTTGTCCCAATTTCAAATTGTGGCAAACTAGTGGGTTCATCTTCAAGGTGTTGTCCTCCAGGTGTTGATAGCTCCTTTGCTTCATGGAATGCCTCATCCTCATCGAAAGTTGGCTGCTCCAACTTGTTCAAATAGCCCTTTACTTGAGCGATAATTTTTGCACATGATGAACAAGTTAACTCTGAGTGTGGTGCATTGTGAAATCTGCACTAGGTAGACATTGACACCTTGTCCAATCTTGATCCATCTTTGTTTCCCAAACATTCTTGGATCAGCTCCTTGAATACCTTAGCTTCCATGGTTGTCAACTCTTCTTCTGGATCTTCAAGAAATAAGGGTTGATATATTTTGCAAAAGGGATTCTCTCCCTACAAGACTTTTTCAATCCTACTTAAGAATGTTACATGGATTCCACATCTATCTGCTAATGCAAATTGCTACAATGGTTTCCTTAGTCTTCTATTCAAATTTGCATGTAGCTGAGTGATGTTGATTTACAAATGCTATTCCATCTCAGCTCAACTCCTACTTGCCTTCAAAATTTTCACATTTTAACTTTCAACATTAAAAGAGATATCCTTATCTCATATTTCTTCTTGAAAGTGCTCTTCTCAACTTCCAACTTTCAAATTTGTAGCCTCAACATGCTTGCCCTCTTTCTAGCACCAGTTCTATTGATGTATTTTTTATGCACTTCACAACACAGATAATGCATAGGTGCATCACCTCTCTTGAAAGAATATCTTCCATAGTCAAACTGTAGAACACTATCCCAAGATCTCTAATGTTAGTTCTTGATAGTGCTTTGAATATCTCAGTTGATTCATGTGATTTGCTGGAATCACAAGGTGGGCATATGGATGAGTTACAAAGTGTGAGAAGTTGGGTTTACAAATGAAGTTCTTAAGGTACAAAAATTGTTGCTCAGTTGCTGCAGGTTTGAACAATAGTCTAGAACTCCTATTTCAACTTCAGATTTGGCTTTACAATGTGCAATGAACCTTAGCCTAGGTTAATTATTAAAAAAAAAAGGAAAAAAGGGCAGGGAAGGGAGGAAATTCCTAGACCTAAAGCAATGAATGAATAGTGATCATGGAGGATGCTACAGTAGACAAACTCCCTAAACTAGGTTTTTCTTGGCCAAGAGGAACCTACAGTTACACAAAACTAGTGCAATCTTCTAAGGATTATAGATTTTTCAGATTGCATACACATATCATGAACATGCAATTGAACTAGGTCACAACAATAAAGTAAGGAATCTTAGACTAGCTTTACAAAGTGATTCATCATCAACAAAACACAAAAGCATGAGCTGAAAATTCATCAAATACAATAACAACAAACACCATCATCACTTCCATTCAAGAAACTAAATAAACTAATAAAGAAGTAGAACTATGCATGCATAATGAGGAAACACAAGAGAAACATCCATAAATCATGCAATGTAGCTCTCTATTGCTGCAGAATGCCTTTACACTACCTCTCCAACCATTTGCAAATGAGGGGAAAACCACTATTTATAGTTTTCCAAAGCCCAAACGAATGGCTAGGATTTTCTTTACACTACGATTCCACCTACTCCCATTATATAGCAATTTTAAATACATCTTTTGTCTCATTCCTATTTTGTCTTTTAGTGGCTAGGTGTTGTAGTATTTTGTCATTTAGCAGATTTCCCTTTTTACTATAGTTGCTCCTGCTTAGATGTCATCTTCTATTTGATGGACTTGCAACATCCTTCATTAGGTCAAACAGGCCCTGTTTACATATTTGAACCACTATGGAACAACTTAGCTACCCCCTGATTTGACAAGACATCCCCTTGATAGATCATAATTGTTTGATAATAGATAGAACAACCACTCCCTATCCCTAGTTTTGGTGGACATCCATTTGTGTTCTTGGTACTGCCACCCCTCGACATGTTTTTATCTATTTGTTAGTTATTCCTAATGTCTCTTAAGTGCATCATTTGTGAATCAAAGTCCAACTTGGCCCAAACATTGTAGGTGACCCCTGACCATCGTTCTTCTACAAACTTGGTAGGTAATACACAACTCCTTTTATCTCTGATTTTAACAAAAATCTTTCTAGCTCTGTGTTATTGACTTCCTCAATGTGATTTGTCTAGGTCTTCATTTTATAGAAATCAAGTTTCCCTTGATGTATTCATGATCTATTAGTGGCTTCAAATATTTAGTTGCATCCTTCGCACGTGAACCTTCATTTGATAGGTCCTCTTATGATGACCATTTGCATGAAAGTCGCATCGGCAAGCTTTGATTCATCCAATCCTTGTTATAAGACTAGGCCTACATGTAGAAGAATATGAAAGTTAAAATAAAGCTTTCCAAAATCCCACCACAAATTCCTATCACATTCTATAAAGTTCTTTTGCATGTATCAAGGGGAAACCTGTGTAGCATTGTTAAGATTCTTAATTCATAATGTGATTCTTAGTACCAAGGAGGGTATAATCATAAAAAGGATCCCAATTATTTAATTCCATACTTCATTCATGAAGTCATTCCTCATTGCTCATCTATATAGCCCACGATCATTCACATCTAGTGCCTTTTGGTTAGCAACTTCCCAATCATCCTGTTCTGGTCATTTAGACACTATGCCCCACCCTAATCTCCAACTCACCATTTTCCTTCTTTGAAAGATATAATTGAATTCATTTATGTAGGTGGACCAAACTAGTTAACTGACATAGGAGAAGGTAGCGGGGATGTCGTTAGTGGTAGCTACTAGGAACATCGTTGCCCTGGTAGAAGTCTGCATGAAGACCTCCATCGGTTGATAAAAGTGTGGGCTCCACCCATATAACATCTGTGTGGGTATCAATTTTGGGAATGCCGCTTAGGCAATGGCCTTTTTCTCATGGTGAGCTTGCACTCGAAACCAACAATGACAAATTCCATTGGGGAAGTGAGTGGCAAGGGCTAAGGTGAATTTTCCAAATGCAACAAGAGAGAGAAGCAACATGCTTGAAGCCCACAACTATGTTTAGCGTTGGCTTTTCCCTCCTATGCAATAATTGTTGCCCCTTGAGATTGAGCTTTTATTTTATGAGTAATAGGTGCACATGCACAAACAGTTAAATCTACAAACCATAACCACCCAACTATCATGTGAAAGCACCATTCAACAATATTTTAAGGAGCCCTCTGTTTGACATGTCTTCTATACTTATTCATTTGGTGCAAATCTACTCTCAAAGCCCATGCAAATAATCTTCAAAATAACCCGATTTCCTGCTTAAGATGTGATTAGTGCATTCCAATTTAGCACCCTTCATAGGAAAGAGAGGGAGATCGTTAAATATAATAAGGCATTCATGGACATCTATGTCCTCCTTCCCTCATGGTGATACCACCTCCTTACTTTTTTTTGGCGAGCTATAGGTTTACTACCATCACGTACAACCCTTGCACTCTCTTTGCAATTTATTACAACATTCAGTGTTACTTGAGAACAACCATCCTTGGAAACTCATGATCATGATTGGACATGGGCGTTGAAAAGGATGGGCACCATAATGATGAGCTATGTAGTTGAGTTCATTAGCTCATCGAGGGTCAAGCTTTTCATTCGAGTCATGATGGGAGCTTATGCGGGTCCAAATGGGTTGCATCACTTGAGCCCATGGTGCTAATTCACTTGATTCTTTCTAACAATACACTTGTCACCCACCTCAGGAAGGTATGTGACCCATCCTCTTAGGGGGAACATGAGCGTTGAGAGTGAGAATGAGAGTGTGGGATTTTTTCATAGAATGTTCATTGAAAGGATAGCCTGGGCTAGGCAACTGCCTGCATAACATCGTCTACCACGATGAATTCTGACATCCCTAGCACATTTCAATTTCTGCCACCTTTAGAATATAATTTCACCACTTGCTCCCATTTGTAGCTTTATCAAAGATTACTTCCAATTCAATATGCATGTTGCATTCACAAGACTGGCAATTTTGTGATTATCTTGTTAATTTCATGTTAGAATCTCTACACAGTTTAGTGATTTGTATGGGAGGTGACAACACTATTTGTGGAGGGAGAAACATGGGGTGTCACTTTACCACTACTATTAGAAATGGATGACCATAAGTTTAGCAGAACCTGCATGAAGGAAATCCACAGGCGATGGAGTGAGGGGTGTGGCCAAGTGATGACTGTCATAAAAATGGTGATAGGTTGCCACCTTTTCCCCAAGCTTAATCTACATAGAAGACTGTTGTTTTACAGTGCAAGCATTTGAGCGCATAAGGATGGAGTGTAATAGCCATGGTAGTAGTATCGAAGACCAACAACTATCAACGAAGTGAAACCCGCAATGTTCGATGACCACCCTCAGCTTTATGTGAAATCAGCTAAGTACATTAAGAGAGGCCTCATTGCAAATTCCTATGAATTTCTCTAGTAGTTAATGATTCGCAGATGCATATGAACTCCAATATTTTTACAATTGTTGGCTCTTTATTCTTATTCATAGGAAACTCTAGGAACATACTATCTATAGACAATAAGAGGTGGGATCCATTATCACAAAAGGAAGAATCAAAACAAATCATAATTACTCGCCCCTCTTGTATTCTCACCGATTTGTGATAGTTTCAAAATAATACTTCTTAGCATAGCCCTTAGGGAGTGGTGATTATTTTTACATCATTAATTGGGGATAGCTCAATTTCTTGAGTGGTACATGCTTTAAATTCCATTTAGTGCATATGATCCAATAAGTAATGTGGGTGAGAGGCTACCCTTAAAGCATTGTTGGAGGATGACTCAAAGAAAGGAATCCTAGAGAAGGGTTTCTCAAATGACACCACCACTGTTGGATCCCACTATGAAGATTCTCGTAGGTCACTGGAGTGTGGAGTAACTATGGGCAAAGGTCATTTGGATGGAAAATGAGGTAGTGGCCTTGGAAGCAAAGGAGCTTGACATTAGCAATGAACATTCACCGAGTTAGATAGTTCCCAAGAATTCTAAGCACCAGAAGGCCTCTTTATAGCTCCTTCCTCCCAATGACCAACATTATAAGAAAGTTTGCTTGGATTTTCCATTAAAATGCTACCAATAGGGGTACATGGAAGTCGTTGCCCGAGCAAACAAATAATGTACAGAATCTGCATTGAGGACCTCCATGAGGACAAGCATGCAAAATGCAATTCATAAGTAGTCATTCAATGAAGGTTGTCGAGAGGATAGTAGGATAGAGGTAGAAGTCCGCACATCAGGTCTTGCATGAAAGATAGCCAATGAAATTGTTTGGGTTCAATAGGTGAGCAACAATCGCGGTGTCATCAAGTCTTGCGGTAAACAAATGAATACAGGTGTACTGTGTAAGATCTCCATCTTGCAGCAATGGGATGTTGGCTACCATGAGGAAGCTCACAAGCAAATGATGACATTTGGTGGACTATAGGCCTATGAGGCAGGGAGTTAATAATGGATGGTCATTGTGAAACAATGGTGGGGGAACTAGCCTCCCCATAGGTAGGTCCCATGCCAGAGAATTATGCTTGAGATCATGGCCACATGAATGCGAACAATGATGGTAGGCCAACCATTGCGATCATGGTGAATAGGGAATAGAGTCCCACCTAGGGCAACCCATAAGAGTGGGTCCACAGAGCATGAAAGATGTGGTAGCAAAGATAGGTGTGGGGTTTTCCCATTGGGCTAATGTGGGGACTTGGCCGATGGTGAATGATGGAGCAGAAAGGAAAACAACAAGAGGAAACCCATAACTGCGAGTCTGCAACGGTCAATGAATGTCAAGTGAAAAGCAAAGGGAAACCTGCAAGGTTTAGCCTGCACTAGAAGATGACTTAGTGAAACTCAACCAGGTAAACTTGGCCAACTTGAAGTCAATTGTTTTAAGGCTCATGGATGATTTGGGGTTGAAAACAGGGGCGCACAAAATGAGACAAGGTCAAAATGATCTGACCTGAGCAAAAGGAGGGGGTCACTGCCTTCGAAAAAACATGCACAACACAACCCAATCTAAATCTATATAACAAACGAAATCAATCTCTATGTCAACTCTATAATGAATCCAAAATTTGATAGTGACTTGAAGATAGTAGATGATCCTCTTAGCTACCTTCCAATGTAGCTCATATAGCTCTTACATAAATTTGGAAACCATGTTGACATCATATGAGATGTTAGGTCCCCATTGGGTCAAATAAATGAAATTTCCAACAAGCTATCTATACAGGGTAGCTACAACCAAAAGAGAAGTATCATCATCCTCAAGATTGACCCTAGAGAGAAAGGGAGTCAAATATGGCCTATAGTTAGGCTCCATGTGAAATTGAGGAAGTGATCCCAAAAATTAAATTAGGAAATCTCAATTCCAAGGAAGTAATGCAACAAACTCAAATTAGTCATATCAAGTATGAACTAGAGCATTGACTTAACTAATGCAATAGTAGATGAAGACCTTCTAGTGATTAGTGGATCATTGACATAAATTACTAAAATCAATAATGAATCATCATGTCATAAGAAGTACACATTATGATCTGAATGACAATAATTAAAACCATAAGCTAGAAGAAAGGAATTCATCTTGGCATATCAATCTCTAGGGGCATGTTTGATGCCATTAAGGGATTTCCTATGTCTACACACTAAGCATAAATCATGAACAAATACTAGCAGTTTCTCCACATAGATCTCCTCAAGGTATTTATGAATAAAATCACTCTTCATATCCATTTGATGCATATCCCATCATTATGCTATGAAAATAAAATGTGTACTTGTTGAATAGAAGTCATCTTGGCCATTGGTGAAAAGGTCTCTATGTAGTCAATTCCAACAATCTATGAAAAACCCTTGGCAACCAATTATAAGATAGGGGGACCACCACGTGCAAGGCCCCAAGTCATAGAGGGCCAAGATGTGCAAGGCTTCCCTAACTTACCTTAGCTTAGCAGGATGTTAGGATATGAGGATGAGAATGATGAGGACTATAAAGTCCTGCAACCAATTCTGCAATCTTGAGATTCAAAATGGGGCTGCGCGAGTTGGTTTTTGAGCTCAACACTGTATTTGAAATAGCTCTTTGTTTAAGGATGTAAGAGCAGTTCTAGGAAGACATTGTAATGTGCTAGCATCTCTATGGTGCACTAGCATTTGTACAACAAGCAGACTAAAAGTACAATGTTAACTATTAGAAAACAAGCTAGTGGCCTAGCTAAAAACTTCTAAAAGATCAAAACAACACTATGAAATACAAGAAGTAAAAATGAATGTGATAAAGAAAAATACCAAAGCTAGGGTGATGAAGATGATTTCATAGAAGAGCCTATTCACCAGCTAGCTCTAGAAAGCATGTACAACTACAAATAGAAAGAGGAAAATGTTGGGTAGATATATAGGGGCCTACCTTAGTTAGATCCCTATTTAGGTGTTTCCACCTCCATAGAAAGATGAGAAAGCAATATAAAGAGAACAATATAGTAAAGAGCACAAAATCACTACAAAATAGTAAATGTGCTAACTCAACCAAGTGATAGAGAGGAGAAAAGGGAAGCTTACCACCTCCACCAAGAGCACTCAAGGATGCTTGGGGGAGAAAATGAGAGTACTCGAGCCTCTTCTACAATGGTGTTTCATTTCCAACTTGCTCTATCGAAGTGATGTAGTGTTGTGTTTGCTACAATGGAGTGCAAGAATATTTTTTGGAAGCTTGAGAGTGAGTGAAAGAGTGTGAAAATGAATGCTTGAAGTGTGTAGAAGATCTAAAGAAGTTAGAATGTATGTTGAAGGAGTGAATTTGAAGGAAGGAATAAAGGAAACAACCATATTTGGGTTGGTCGATTGAAGAGGGCATTATAACTTGAATCCTAATGAGAAGTGTAACACCTCTATAGGTTTAGCTATGGGATTCTACCAGGGATGTAAGCACGCTACACAGACATCTACGCATCATGAAGTCATCCCTAACATAAAGATCTCTTGCATGAAGAATACCTAAGGAAGCACCTTGCAGATCTGCAACTCTATAGGGAAGGTAACCCCTAAGATCTCTTACATGGAGGAAACCCAAGAAAGTGCCCTACAACTCTCAGACCTACAAGGGAGACACCCCCAAGATCTCTCACATGGAGGAAGCTCAAAGGAAGCACCCTACAGGATCTTAGTCCTACTAGGAGGTATCCCCCAAGATCTCTCACATGGAGGAAACCTAGGAAGAAAAACTTTGTAGAGTCAGGAAGTGGCCATTTAGATGAATAAGTGGACAGTCGCAAGAAGCGGCCATGTAGGCAAATAAGTGGGCAGTCACATAGACCACCAATAGTTTAAAAATTTTCAAAGGGATCCCTTAGGAACCCATCATGAAGAGGGGGTCCACTCAAGGGATCCATAGTTCAAAAGTAGATGTTATCTTTCTTGAATCAATCCTTCATCAAGGAATCCTTTTGAAAGATGTTCACTTCATCAAGGAATTTGAAAGGAAAAATATGCCCCCACATGAGGGGAAGGTCAAAGTTGTTCCCGCTTTAGAGGAAGGCTTTAGTCCTTTCTTTGTGAAACTATGATGAAGGAAACATGTCCTATTAGGATTTCAAGTTGAGAATACAATTCTAAGGAAAGGTTTGTGAGGATTTTTGAGAAAATATTCATTGGAAACGAATGCATTTTTTGAAAATTGAAATGTTCAGGAAAAGTGTTGTCACTCATAAAAGGGACAACTCAAGCAAAGAAGAGAGAAAGATAAAGGGGAGAAAAAAGAGAGAAAACACAAACAAAGGGCATAGGGGTAGCCTAATATTTTGGGGTCATAATTACTCATAAATATATATAGATATATATAGTAATAGTATATAAATGAACTGTCATCAACCCCCTACTATATCAAACCATGTGTAGAATGCATGAGAAGACTGTTGGAATAACAAGGATAGATAACTGAGAGGGGGAGTGAATTATTTGTCACAAAATAATAAACTTTTCATACTTTAGTTAACTTAATCTCATATATGATGAATAATCAATTAACCATAAACAATTAACACATCAAAGAGACAAAGAACACCAAGTTTTTTTGCATGGAAACCCTGTTAGGGGAAAAACTACAGTCGATGTTAGTCCACAAGATTATACCCTATTAAAAGTATAATGAGATCAATAAAGGGGAATGCACATGCATTCAAGCACACTACCTAGAGCTCACTACTCAATTATAGAAGGGGCTCATTTCCCAACAATATAGAATAGGATTAAAATGTGGAGGGTATGAACTAAAAAAACTATCTTCTACACAAGCCTGATTAAAGTTCCAATTAAGCACAAAAAACTCCTTAACAAACTACTTCACACTTCATTCATTCTTCTTCACACTCTACTTTGCAATCAAATGATATTCACACATGGACACATAAGAGCACACCCAACACACAAAGCACCTTTTCCACACACTACAATAATGAAACAATCACTCTTATATATCTGCTACATGAGATTTCATCAATAACTTAGTCCACAAGGAAAATAAAACATATCTTCAATGTCAGCCCAAATTTACAAATAAATTTTCAATGAAAATCCACCAATGTTAGCCACAACATAGTGGGGATCCAAATTCACAACTCTAACACAAAAGGACTTCAATTAATTCCTCCTTGAAGATCCACAACACACTACCACCAACATGTCTATCAAGAATAAGAAAAATAAAAATACACAAGAAAAGATCTCCGACCATGAGCACACCGATCATTGTGGATGTACCACAAATATAAAGCATGATCTAGAAACATCCAAGAGCACCAAGAAACAATAGAGAAACATCCGTAGCAACTGAAATTTCCAGAATCACACAAACTTCACTCAGGAACACTGACAAAGACCACAAAAATATTGTCAAATCACAACATGATCAAATATATACGTGGACTAGGGGTTGGGGACCTAGCTCGGTTGGCTAAATATTTCTTGTTGCAAGAGGTTGGTCACGAGGTCTAGTATCCTCCACCCCCATGGTACTAGAGGGTGTTTCGCGCCAGTGCCGCCAGTCACATTAAAAAGTTTACCAGCGCACTACAATTTATAGGGGGTCATTTTCCCAATTCCTACAATCTAATATATATATATATATATATATATATATATATATATATATGTGTGTGTGTACCTTTGAAAATTCTGGTAAATGATCTAGATACACTCAACCAAAAACCATTTAGTCCATAGCAGCTAAAATTCAACATAAAGAACAAGACACCTTCATGATCTGTGCAGTTCCACTAGGAACCTGTAACACTTTCTTTTACAATTTTCACAATATCCTCGACATATACTACCTATAATACACCAAATTCTAATAGTGTTGACATCAATGACAACCGCATATCAGCAACACATCCACAACATCCAACAATCTCCCCCTTTGGCATTGATGGCAATACATGATGTGAAAAATACCATCAACCCAACACACTCACTTTCCCTTTGGTTATTGCTCTTCTCCTAAATTTCCCTTCGACCCTTAAAAGGATTTTTCACATTGCACTTCTCCCCCTTTGACATCAATGGTAAAGGTAACCCTGAACTTTCCATATATATGCTTTTAACCACATATCTGCACATCTGACTACTCCCCCTGAGTAGCAGCCACAAGAAAATCAATCTGAATTAGAATATAGCAATATATCTCATGGATTGATGCAAGTAAATGCATCTCTTAGTTCTTATCAGGAGGGGTAGTTACCCCTAGCATTCCTTTGAGATAATAAAAATTATCCTTTGGCAACAACTTTAAAGATGTCTATAATCTGGTCTTTGGTAGACACATACTCCAATTTGACTTCTTTCTCATTCACTTTCTTCCTCAAGAAGTGAAACTTGTTTGATATATGTTTAGTCTTAGAGTGTGGCACCGGATTCTTTGAAATATTTATTACACTTGAATTATCACAGCATATGGCAATAGGCTCTTCATATACCACCTTAATATCTTTCAACATTTGTTTCATAAATATCACTTGAGTACAACTATTTGCAACAACAATATATTCTACTTTAGTAGTAGATAGAGAAATGGAATTTTTCTTTTTTCTCAACCAGGACACCAGCTTCTTCCATAGGAAGAAAGCACCACCACTAGTAATTTTCCTGTCATTTATATCACCAGCCTAATCCACATCATTATATGCACTCAAAGTGAGATCATCATCCTTTGGATGTACAAAAGTCCAAAGTCAACTATTCCTTTCAGATATCTAAAGATTCTCTTAACAATAGTCACACGTGATTCTTTTGGATTAGCCTAAAATCTAGCAACCATACATACAACATTCATAATATTTGGTCTAGTTTGGGTTAAATAAAGGAATCCACCAATCATTGACCTATATCTAGTTTGATTCACCTTAGGAGAATCATCATCTCTCTTGATATAACATTTGCTTCCAAAGATCTTGAAATACTTAACAGTAGGCTTGTAGCCAAACCATAGCTCAAAAGGGGTCTTACAGGAATTTCCATTAACATTTACTTGATTTAAAGTATACACATCAATGCTTACAACTTCACTCCAATAGCTCTGGGGGAAATTTCCTTCTATCATCATTGTTCTAGTAGCATCCAAAATTGTTCTATTCTTTCTATCTATAACTACATTTTGTTGAGGGGTTCGGGGAGCAGATAATTGTCTTCTGATTCCATGTTCTTCACAAAAAGAATTGAACTCCTTGGAGGTGAACTCGCCACCTTTGTTAAATCTTAGACACTTGATTTTTAGACCTTTCTCATTTTCTTCCATAGCCTTGAAACTTTTGAACTTTTCCAATGCTTCAATTTTTTCTCTTAAGAAGGAAACCCATATCATTCTAGAGTAATAATAAATAATCAACATAAAGTACCTTTCTCCATGAATAATTTTGACTCTGGAGGGACCATAGAGGTTAGTATATAGTAGCTCTAGCAAGTCATTTGAATGAAACTATTTGCTCTGGAAGGAGACTCTATTTTTTTTACCCATCTGACATTCCTTACAAATTGTGTTAGTGGGCTTCACTAACTTAGGTAGATCTCTTACTACTTGAGTGGAACTTACCTTGACAATGTTATCAAAATTTACGTGACAACCTCCTATGCCACAACCATCTTTCATCTACTTGTGCAATTAAACAACTCCCATTAGCAATATTCAGGTGAAAAATATTACCTTTTGTCTATTTACCAATAGCAATCATATTACTAGAACTTCCACGTATCTTGCATATTCTATCTTTGAATTGTAGATCATATCCTTTTCCCACCATCTATCCAACACTCAAAAGATTGTGCTTCAAGCCTACAACATAAAGAACATCATTAGTGTTATCCTTACCACTAAGACAAATAGAGCCTCTACCATGAATCATACCAGCATTGTTGTCTCCAAATCTTACAATACCACCATCATACTTCTCTAGACTTGTAGATTTATTTTTATCACTAGTCATATGATGTGAGCATCTACTATCAATAACTCACTTATCCTTTTCTTCAACTCAGTTGCAAGAGTTTTCTCATCTTTAGTAGATTCAGTAGCCATAGGACTATTTTCAATGGTAGCAATGAAAAACCATTCATCTTCATTTCTAGTATCCTTATTAGACTCATCATCAGTCACTCCTTCTTCAACAAAGTAACATTTCTATTGGAATATAGACTTGTTATTCTTAGTTCTAGGAACTCTTTCAGGACATCTTGATGCAAAATGACCTATTTTACTACATGAAAAACATTTAATAGGTAACACTCCATACTTTTTCCTCTTCCTTCTTTTTCTACAGTCAGTGCTTCCAATTCTTCTACCTCTCTTTCTTTATCTTCAAGTTGTTTCAGTTCATCATCATACTTGGATGTCTTTCTATAACATTCTCCTAGACCATATCTTTTCTTGTTACTTCTAGATACAGTAGCCTTGAATACCGATTCAGTTTTCAGAACAGATTCACCAAATTCACTTAATTCAAAAGTAGCAAGCTTACCAACCAACGTGTCTCTTGGCATGTTTGTTACCAAATTGAGCTCTTTAATAGTGTGAGCCTTCACTTTGTAGGAGGGAGACAAGGATCTGAGTCTCTTAGCCACAATTTCATCCTCATCTAGAGAGCCACCAGCACATGTAATACCCATCACTATTTCATTTACTCTTTACATAAAAGAAGTGATATTTTCATCTTCACCCATCTTCAAATTCTCATACTTGCCTTTTAAACTCTATAGCTTAGCCATCTTCACCTGTACATATCCTTCATACAAAGTTTCTAGCTTTGTCCAAATATCATGAGTTGTCAATAGTCCTACCACATTAGCCATCTCTGAATCTTCAGAGCACTCACCAAAGCTTTGAAAATTCTGGTAAATGATCTATATATATAATGATGTATATATATATATATATATACGTGTACCTTTGAAAATTCTGGTAAATGATCTAGATACACTCAACCAAAAACCATTTAGTCCATAGCAGCTAAAATTCAACATAAAGAACAAGACACCTTCATGATCTGTGCAGTTCCACTAGGAACCTGTAACACTTTCTTTTACAATTTTCACAATATCCTCGACATATACTACCTATAATACACCAAATTCTAATAGTGTTGACATCAATGACAACCGCATATCAGCAACACATCCACAACATCCAACAATCTCCCCCTTTGGCATTGATGGCAATACATGATGTGAAAAATACCATCAACCCAACACACTCACTTTCCCTTTGGTTATTGCTCTTCTCCTAAATTTCCCTTCGACCCTTAAAAGGATTTTTCACATTGCACTTCTCCCCCTTTGACATCAATGGTAAAGGTAACCCTGAACTTTCCATATATATGCTTTTAACCACATATCTGCACATCTGACTACTCCCCTTGAGTAGCAGCCACAAGAAAATCAATCTGAATTAGAATATAGCAATATATCTCATGGATTGATGCAAGTAAATGCATCTCTTAGTTCTTATCAGGAGGGGTAGTTACCCCTAGCATTCCTTTGAGATAATAAAATTATCCTTTGGCAACAACTTTAAAGATGTCTATAATCGGCCCTTGGTAGACACATACTCCAATTTGACTCTTTCTCATTTACTTTCTTCCTCAAGAAGTGAAACTTGTTTTGATATATGTTTAGTCTTAGAGGTGGCACCGGATTCTTGAAATATTTATTACACTTGAATTATCACAGATATGGCAATAGGCTCTTCATATACCACCTAATATCTTTCAACATTTGTTTCATAAATATCACTTGAGTACAACTTATTTGCAACAACAATATATTCTACTTTAGTAGTAGATAGAGAAATGGAATTTTTCTTTTTCTCAACCAGGACACCAGCTTCTTCCATAGGAAGAAAGCACCACCACTAGTAATTTTCCTGTCATTTATATCACCAGCCAATCCACATCATTATATGCACTCAAAGTGAGATCATCATCCTTTGGATGTACAAAAGTCCAAAGTCAACTATTCCTTTCAGATATCTAAAGATTCTCTTAACAATAGTCACACGTGATTCTTTTGGATTAGCCTAAAATCTAGCAACCATACATACAACATTCATAATATTTGGTCTAGTTTGGGTTAAATAAAGGAATCCACCAATCATTGACCTATATCTAGTTTGATTCACCTTAGGAGAATCATCATCTCTCTTGATATAACATTTGCTTCCAAAGATCTTGAAATACTTAACAGTAGGCTTGTAGCCAAACCATAGCTCAAAAGGGGTCTTACAGGAATTTCCATTAACATTTACTTGATTTAAAGTATACACATCAATGCTTACAACTTCACTCCAATAGCTCTGGGGGAAATTTCCTTCTATCATCATTGTTCTAGTAGCATCCAAAATTGTTCTATTCTTTCTATCTATAACTACATTTTGTTGAGGGGTTCGGGGAGCAGATAATTGTCTTCTGATTCCATGTTCTTCACAAAAAGAATTGAACTCCTTGGAGGTGAACTCACCACCTTTGTCAAATCTTAGACACTTGATTTTTAGACCTTTCTCATTTTCTTCCATAGCCTTGAAACTTTTGAACTTTTCCAATGCTTCAATTTTTTCTCTTAAGAAGGAAACCCATATCATTCTAGAGTAATAATCAATAATCAACATAAAGTACCTTTCTCCATGAATAATTTTGACTCTGGAGGGACCATAGAGGTTAGTATATAGTAGCTCTAGCAAGTCATTTGAATGAAACTATTTGCTCTAGAAGGAGACTCTATTTTTTTTACCCATCTGACATTCCTTACAAATTGTGTTAGTGGGCTTCACTAACTTAGGTAGATCTCTTACTACTTGAGTGGAACTTACCTTGAAAATGTTATCAAAATTTACGTGACAACCTCCTATGCCACAACCATCTTTCATCTACTTGTGCAATTAAACAACTCCCATTAGCAATATTCAGGTGAAAAATATTACCTTTTGTCTATTTACCAATAGCAATCATATTACTAGAACTTCCACGTATCTTGCATATTCTATCTTTGAATTGTAGATCATATCCTTTTCCCACCATCTATCCAACACTCAAAAGATTGTGCTTCAAGCCTACAACATAAAGAACATCATTAGTGTTATCCTTACCACTAAGACAAATAGAGCCTCTACCATGAATCATACCAGCATTGTTGTCTCCAAATCTTACAATACCACCATCATACTTCTCTAGACTTGTAGATTTATTTTTATCACTAGTCATATGATGTGAGCATCTACTATCAATAACTCACTTATCCTTTTCTTCAACTCAGTTGCAAGAGTTTTCTCATCTTTAGTAGATTCAGTAGCCATAGGACTATTTTCAATGGTAGCAATGAAAAACCATTCATCTTCATTTCTAGTATCCTTATTAGACTCATCATCAGTCACTCCTTCTTCAACAAAGTAACATTTCTATTGGAATAGAGACTTGTTATTCTTAGTTCTAGGGACTCTTTTAGGACATCTTGATGCAAAATGACCTATTTTACTACATGAAAAACATTTAATAGGTAACACTCCATACTTTTTCCTCTTCCTTCTTTTTCTACAATCAGTGCTTCCAATTCTTCTACCTCACTTTCTTTATCTTCAAGTTGTTTCAGTTCATCATCATACTTGGATGTCTTTCTATAACATTCTCCCAGACCATATCTTTTCTTGTTACTTCTAGATACAGTAGCCTTGAATACCGATTCAGTTTTCAGAACAGATTCACCAAATTCACTTAATTCAAAAGTAGCAAGCTTACCAACCAACGTGTCTCTTGGCATGTTTGTTACCAAATTGAGCTCTTTAATAGTGTGAGCCTTCACTTTGTAGGAGGGAGACAAGGATATAAGTCTCTTAGCCACAATTCCATCCTCATCTAGAGAGCCACCAGCACATGTAATACCCATCACTATTTCATTTACTCTTTACATAAAAGAAGTGATATTTTCATCTTCACCCATCTTCAAATTCTCATACTTGCCTTTTAAACTCTATAGCTTAGCCATCTTCACCTGTACATATCCTTCATACAAAGTTTCTAGCTTTGTCCAAATATCATGAGTTGTCAATAGTCCTACCACATTAGCCATCTCTGAATCTTCAAAGCACTCACCAAAGCTTTGAAAATTCTGGTAAATGATCTATATATATAATGATGTATATATATATATATATATACGTGTACCTTTGAAAATTCTGGTAAATGATCTAGATACACTCAACCAAAAACCATTTAGTCCATAGCAGCTAAAATTCAACATAAAGAACAAGACACCTTCATGATCTGTGCAGTTCCACTAGGAACCTGTAACACTTTCTTTTACAATTTTCACAATATCCTCGACATATACTACCTATAATACACCAAATTCTAATAGTTTTGACATCAATGACAACCGCATATCAGCAACACATCCACAACATCCAACAATCTCCCCCTTTGGCATTGATGGCAATACATGATGTGAAAAATACCATCAACCCAACACACTCACTTTCCCTTTGGTTATTGCTCTTCTCCTCAATTTCCCTTCGACCCTTAAAAGGATTTTTCACATTGCACTTCTCCCCCTTTGACATCAATGGTAAAGGTAACCCTGAACTTTCCATATACATGCTTTTAACCACATATCTGCACATCTGACTACTCCCCCTGAGTAGCAGCCACAAGAAAATCAATCTGAATTAGAATATAGCAATATATCTCATGGATTGATGCAAGTAAATGCATCTCTTAGTTCTTATCAGGAGGGGTAGTTACCCCTAGCATTCCTTTGAGATAATAAAAATTATCCTTTGGCAACAACTTTAAAGATGTCTATAATCTGGTCTTTGGTAGACACATACTCCAATTTGACTTCTTTCTCATTCACTTTCTTCCTCAAGAAGTGAAACTTGTTTGATATATGTTTAGTCTTAGAGTGTGGCACCAGATTCTTTGAAATATTTATTGCACTTGAATTATCACAACATATGGCAATAGGCTCTTCATATACCACCTTAATATCTTTCAACATTTGTTTCATAAATATCACTTGAGTACAACTATTTGCAACAACAATATATTCTACTTTAGTAGTAGATAGAGAAATGGAATTTTGCTTTTTTCTCAACCAGGACACCAGCTTCTTCCATAGGAAGAAAGCACCACCACTAGTAATTTTCCTGTCATTTATATCACCAGCCTAATCCACATCATTATATGCACTCAAAGTGAGATCATCATCCTTTGGATGTACAAAAGTCCAAATTCAACTATTCCTTTCAGATATCTAAAGATTCTCTTAACAATAGTCACACGTGATTCTTTTGGATTAGCCTAAAATCTAGCAACCATACATACAACATTCATAATATTTGGTCTAGTTTGGGTTAAATAAAGGAATCCACCAATCATTGACCTATATCTAGTTTGATTCACCTTAGGAGAATCATCATCTCTCTTGATATAACATTTGCTTCCAAAGATCTTGAAATACTTAACAGTAGGCTTGTAGCCAAACCATAGCTCAAAAGGGGTCTTACAGGAATTTCCATTAACATTTACTTGATTTAAAGTATACACATCAATGCTTACAACTTCACTCCAATAGCTCTGGGGGAAATTTCCTTCTATCATCATTGTTCTAGTAGCATCCAAAATTGTTCTATTCTTTCTATCTATAACTACATTTTGTTGAGGGGTTCGGGGAGCAGATAATTGTCTTCTGATTCCATGTTCTTCACAAAAAGAATTGAACTCCTTGGAGGTGAACTCACCACCTTTGTCAAATCTTAGACACTTGATTTTTAGACCTTTCTCATTTTCTTCCATAGCCTTGAAACTTTTGAACTTTTCCAATGCTTCAATTTTTTCTCTTAAGAAGGAAACCCATATCATTCTAGAGTAATAATCAATAATCAACATAAAGTACCTTTCTCCATGAATAATTTTGACTCTGGAGGGACCATAGAGGTTAGTATATAGTAGCTCTAGCAAGTCATTTGAATGAAACTATTTGCTCGGAAGGAGACTCTAATCAATTTCATCTTAGATGAATGTTATCAAAATTTACGTGACAACCTCCTATGCCACAACCATCTTTCATCTACTTGTGCAATTAAACAACTCCTATTAGCAATATTCAGGTAAAAATATTACCTTTTGTCTATTTACCAATAGCAATCATATTACTAGAACTTCCACGTATCTTGCATATTCTATCTTTGAATTGTAGATCATATCCTTTTCCCACCATCTATCCAACACTCAAAAGATTAAGCTTCAAGCCTACAACATAAAGAACATCATTAGTGTTATCCTTACCACTAAGACAAATAGAGCCTCTACCATGAATCATACCAGCATTGTTGTCTCCAAATCTTACAATACCACCATCATACTTCTCTAGACTTTTAGATTTATTTTTATCACTAGTCATATGATGTGAGAATCTACTATCAATAACTCACTTATCCTTTTCTTCAACTCAGTTGCAAGAGTTTTCTCATCTTTAGTAGATTCAGTAGCCATAGGACTATTTTCAATGGTAGCAATGAAAAACCATTCATCTTCATTTCTAGTATCCTTATTAGACTCATCATCAGTCACTCCTTCTTCAACAAAGTAACATTTCTATTGGAATATAGACTTGTTAGCCTTAGTTCTAGGAACTCTTTCAGGACATCTTGATGCAAAATGACCTATTTTACTACATGAAAAACATTTAATAGGTAACACTCCATACTTTTTCCTCTTCCTTCTTTTTCTACAGTCAGTGCTTCCAATTCTTCTACCTCTCTTTCTTTATCTTCAAGTTGTTTCAGTTCTTAATCATACTTGGATGACTTTCTAGAACATTCTCCCAGATCATATCTTTTCTTGTTACTTCTAGATACAGTAGCCTTGAATACCGATTCAGTTTTCAGAACAGATTCACCAAATTCACTTAATTCAAAAGTAGCAAGCTTACCAACCAACGTGTCTCTTGGCATGTTTGTTACCAAATTGAGCTCTTCAATAGTGTGAGCCTTCACTTTGTAGGAGGGAGACAAGGATTCAGAGTCTTAGCCACAATTCTCATCCTCATCTGTGAGCCACTCAAAGACATGTAATACCCATCACTATTTCATTTACTCTTTACATAAAAGAAGTGATATTTTCATCTTCACCCATCTTCAAATTCTCATACTTGCCTTTTAAACTCTATAGCTTAGCCATCTTCACCTGTACATATCCTTCATACAAAGTTTCTAGCTTTGTCCAAATATCATGAGTTGTCAATAGTCCTACCACATTAGCCATCTCTGAATCTTCAGAGCATTCACCAAAGCTTCAATAGCCCTAATATTGTTTTCAACGTATTTATTCTCATCAGTAGTGGAGGGACCATTATGAGGAATAACATATGGATCTTTTGTAATCTTCCAGTAGGCTTCACCAATACACCTTAGGTGACATTGCATCCTAACTTTCCATAGCGAGTAGTTAGTTCCATCAAATCTTGGATTGTCCTTCATGAATGTTGCCATCTCAGATCACCTCAAGCTTTTAGAATTCTTTAGACAAACCTACTCTGATACCAATTATTGGAAAAATAAGGACAAACAACTGACAGGAGGGGGGGAAATAGTTGTCATATAACCTTTTCAAACTTAATCTCAGATCTGATGAATAAGCAATTAACCATAAACAATTAACACATTAGAGAGACAAAGAACACTAAGATTTTTTACGTGGAAACCCTGTTAGGGGAAAAACCATGGTGGATGTTAGCCCACAAGATTATACCTTGTTAAAAGAATAATGAAATCAATAAAGGGGAATGCACATGCATACAAGAGAAATTCATAGAGCTCACTCCTCAATTATAGAAGGGGCTCACTTCCCAATAGAATATAATAGGACTAAAATACAGAGGGTATGAACTAAAAAAATCAGCTTCTGTACAAGCCTAATTACAGTTCCAATTAAGCACAAAAAACTCCTTCACAAACTACTTCACACTTCGCTCAATATTCTTCACACTCTGCTTTGTAATCAAATGATATTCACACATGCACACATAAGAGCACACCCAGCACAAGAAGCACCTTTTCCACACACTACACCAATGAAACAATCACTCGTATATATCTACTACATGAGATTTCATCAATAACTTAGTTGGCCAAGAAAATAAAACATATTTTCAATGTCAGCCCAAATTTACAAATAAATTTTCAATGAAAATCCACCAAGGTTGGCCACAACATAGTGGGGACCCAAATTCACAACTCCAACACAAAAGGACTTCAATTAATTCCTCCTCAAAGATCCACAACACACTACCACCATGTTAGTGAAGAACAAGAAAAACTGAACATACACAAGAAAAGATCTTTGACCATGAGCACACCGATCATTGTGGATGTACCACAAAGATAGAGCATGATCTAGAAATATATAAGAGCACCAAGAAGCAATAGAGAAACATCTACAACAACTGAGATTTCCAGAATCACACAAACTTCACTCAAGAACACTGACAGAGACCACAAAAATACTATCAGACTACAACATGATCAAATATATAGGTAAAAATCTAAAACTTCTAGTAGATGATCTAGATACACTCAGCCAAAAACCCTTTAGTGCACAACAACTGAATTTCAATGAAAGGAACAAGAAACCTTCATGATCTATGCAGTTCCACTAGGAACCTAGAACATTTTCTTTTACAAATTTCTTAATATTCTCGACATATATAGCCTCTAATACACCAAATGCTAATAGTGTTGACATCAATGAAAAGAAAATATTAGCAACACATCCACAACATCCAACATAGAAAAAGTAAAAATAAAAAATTGGGGCGACATGGAAGGGAAGCCTAAATGCCCCCAATGCTTTGCATCGTCCCCAATTTATCAAAAATCAAGCCCAAAAAATGGAAGAATGATGATACAAATAGAGGAAGGTTTATGACACAAAAATAACACCTATATCCAAGAACTAACAAGGGTGATGAGGGTCATCTAGCCAAACATATCACGATTATGAGGGAACACATCACAAAACACTTACACACACAAGATAAAGAAGAGGTCTTCTCATAACATTGATCAGCCAAGAGGTCATCTGCTTCCCACTCTAGACTATCATAGGGGGAAGGAGGATGAACCTACAATAGTGGGATGTTAAGAGGAGGAGAATCTGGTCCTCCCACAATAAGGTCCAAGGAAGAAGGTCCTACAAGGTCTTCTTCACCAAGCTCTTGTGGAGCTAAGGTCAACAATTTTGCAAACATCATTGACAAGGTTGGCACTTCATCCACAGAGTTAAACATGCACCTCACTAGAGTTTCATGTTTAACTTCAATAGGCAGGGTAGGTTACACTTTAGATTCACTGCTAGGCTCACCGAGTGACTTAGGATTGATGAAGAACTCAGGAGAAGCCGAGACTAGTTCCTTCACTAGGATAGAACAAGTTAGAATAGGACCACCTTGTAGAGAAGGTGGGCTCCTCTTACGTCCTTTATTGCTAAAAGGACCACACTCCACCCTTTTCGTCATCAAAGGAGATGAACTCCACACAGATGGGGCTAGGGGTGTGGAGGAAGAGGAGGAAAGAACTATAGTGAATATGACCAAGGTATTAATCATATCCATGGGCTTAGGGAAAGGCTGGATATCTGAAACAGACATTAGTAAAGGAAGCTCCACCAAAGGAGTGATGAACACTTGTACCCCCTTGGGGTTAGGTACATTTACACTCGTAGAAGAATCCAGGAGTAGTGTAGAACCAAACTAGAGAGAAGAGAAGGAAGGGAAGAGGGTGACACTATAGGAGGCCCTGAAGCAGGGGCGGTCATCTCTTCCTCCCTTCTTTATGAGGCAGCCTTCTCAGCTAAGAGTTCCTTTTGTTGATGCTTGTGTTCATGTACAAGGTAGTTTCTTCGACTCTTGGAGCTAGAGGCCAGAGGTTGTGAAGGAGTAGAAGGCTCCTGCTCAACCATGGGAATTTCCACTACAACCATTTTTGGTGGAGGAACAAATTCTTGAATGGGAGTAAGAGGGAAGGGTTGAGGAGCAGCAAGGGGAGTCAGCTCAAGAGCCTCGACAACAAGCCTCTTCTTATTCATAGCTTTGGGAGAAAGAGTGGTAGGAGGCCATGGAGGTCAAGACAAAGAGGACTCTCCTCAAGAGACCTTCTTCCTATCATACCGAATGGGTCTAGGCTCCATCAGAAGAATAGGAAGTTCGAATGTGAGACACTTAAGCTTTCTCCAAGTGGGCACCATAGGGTTCTCTTGTAGATGAGGAGAAAACCTTGATGGTACCTCAGTAGAGCAAGAAGAAGTGCTAGACTAACTAGCAAAAGAGGAAGAAGGAGGATCTTGAAACTGCTTCTCATCTTCCTTCTTTTGTGCCTTAGAGGTGTCACTATCAACCTTTAAGCAAGCCCTATGTGAAACAACATAAGACAAAGGAGGGTATCTCACTTTTGGCCTCAGGCACCCTTTCTTATAGTTTTGATATGTTCAGTGTACAAGGTTCATCTTAGGCTGAAGAGGACCAATGAGTATAGGCCAAGAGTAGTCCATGGAGTAGCTACCACAAGCAACTGGTGGTCTGAAACTGGTGTCGTGGATTATGTGTACAAAACCCCCATGGATATATTTTAGACATTTGTGCATGACTGAGGGTACTACATTCATCATCACCAACCAAGGGATACCCAATTTCACCCTAAAGAGCTCAGACCCAAGGATGATGTCGAATAGGAGTTTCACAGACTTAGGTCCCACTAGGACTGACAAGACAATACTACCTAAAGGGGGCACAAAAATCTCGTCATACTTGCAAATCGTACTCACAGGTGCATCATACTCATCTTTATGTAGGAAGTTGATCAACATAATATCCTCAGTTATGATGTTTACTTGTTATGTCGAATTAATGAGAACAACCGATATGATGTTCCTATTGATCCACATAGGAATATAGAGAGGAGATGGTTCTTTGTTAAAGCCCATCGACAGATCCTGTGAAGTGAAGGTTATACCAGTACCACTATCCACAAGCTACATAGAGAGGATGGGTTGATGCAATAAGGAGGCCATTACACACACTAGACAACACTTTCATAGAATCCCTAAATGTAAAAGGATGAGACAGTGACCCAATTAAGGTTTCATTACGAAATACCTTTGGAACTTTCCAACTATGCCAAATAGGGGTCACAGGTTGGGTTGTAAGGTGATGGCCTCACAACACTCACATCTACAACACTCCTAGAGTATGAGGAAAGGAGATGTCAGTATTGCAAAAATATAACCAAAATGGTTCATGTTGGGTTCACCAAAATGTAAGATAGGGGGACCACCATGTGAAAGGCCCCAAGTCATAGAAGACCAAGATGCAAAAGGCTACCCTAACTTACCTCAACTTAGTAGGATGTTAGGATATGAGGATGAGAATGATGAGGAATATAAAGTCTTGCAACCAACTTTGCAATCTTGAGATTCAAAATGAGG
>VDFB02153148.1:0-34704 GCA_007258455.2 Sequoia sempervirens | reverse complement strand
CCCAAGGATTAACTCATAAATACAAATGAAAGCCAATAATTGATTTCTTTTGATGATGATGATAGTATTGATGTGGAAATAATGTATCTTGAGAATAATGTGAGGATTAGGAATAATAGCTCCTAACAATTGGTTGATTTAAACATGTTTTGGTTGTCAACAAGACTAAGCATGAATCTTATAAATGTTTTTGGATATTATGTTGGGTTTCTTAGCTAGATTTAACAAGATTATCTAGTGATATTATTGGTGTGGTGTTTGGATAATTAGGATCTTTTGATTGATGGATTAGATGAATGGATGTGATTTAGATATTGGTAGGGGATCCCAATCATATGGTGTGGGGATTCTGCATTAGGATTGTGGATTGGTGCGGGTATTAGAATTACTTCATGGTATGCTCATGGTTGGCCAATACTTATAGTGTTTGATGAGAAAGCACATTCTAACATCAAGGGTGAGCATGTTGGATGGAAAAAAGGATTATATTATCTAGATAGAAATGGGGGATGTAATTTGATATGGAAATGGAGAGGGGATACAAGATATTGTTTCTATATTCTCTCATAAAATCATTTTATGAGGTAAGTATATAGGCATTTGGTGGGATACAATTGGTGGTAAGATGCCCTAATCATTTAGAGGAAATGAGAGTTAGAATATGGGTTAGGTATGCCCCTTCAAGAGAGTAGGCATGTTGATAGGACCCATATAGTTTGTCAAAAGGAAACTAGGTCTAAATGAATGAGAAGGTAGTAATGCGAGGATCATGATGGGCCAAAAAAGTGGCAATATGATGGGTATTTGTAGAATTATGTGGTGGCGACTTTTTACCCAAAATTGATGAAATGAAAAGGGTTTTGAAGGGAGATTCTCAGCTTTCCACCAATATAAATTAGCCTTTACATTTAATATAATAAATGAGTATTATTCATTTTCTATTTGAATTATGACTAAAAGTGTTGATTGATAGGTTGATTGAAAAATTTATAGCTTTCAAATGGTATCACATTTTTTAATTCCCAAAACATACCATCCACATTCTATACTTTGCATACTATAGGATTAAAAAATAAAATTTAATGAATTTCATGAAGTTTGACCAAGTTAAGGTGGTTAGACATCACGAGTTTTATATTTTTAAAAGTTGTAATAAAAATTAATAATTAATTATTTACTTGAAACAAATTAAAAAATATATGCATCACATCCGGACATGAGTCCTTTACTTATGTCTAAAATATTATAAAAAAATATTATCATTTTATTGTGGTTAGGGTGGTCAGATAGACACCTACTTCTTATTTTTTCCCTGAAATTTAAGTACTCTTGCATTGAAATTTCAAATTTTTACCAAATAGATTTTGTTTTTTAAAAATAAACCTAGTAGTTTAGAAACTAAATTCAATTTGCTACATATTCTATTCTTACATTTGTTTGAAATAATATGAATAACTTATTCAAATTTTTAAATTAGGTTCCCTAACTCTGATTTTTCTAAATTTTTACCCACTTAAGGGCCTATTTTTTCCATGATGATCCTGCACATGAGAAGTGGATTAAAGAGAGAAATAAGGGGGCATGGTTAGATCTATGAAGGTTGGGATGCAATTAGATGAAGAAATGAGGTGAGTATCTAATAGTGAAAATGATATGATAGGGATAATAAGCATGATAGAAAGGATGAAAATGATGGTAGATTTATAAAAAATGAAGTGATGAAAAGTGGATGAAGTTATATGCTAATAGAAGATGGAAAAAAAAAAATTGTTGTAGCACTCTATGCTATGCACCAAGGTATAAGGATTAGGGTGAGGGTTAGTGCATGATCATGAGGATCCAAACGAGGCCCTTGAGTGGCAATGAAATTTTTGAAAAATAGAGTTAGGCAACTTGACATAAAAATTTGAATAGGTTATTAACATAATTTGTAGAAAATTGAATGTAGTTTGTAAGCTACTTGTCCTTTAAAAAAAAAAAGTAAATCTATTTGGTGAAAATTTAAAATTTCAATGCAATAGTACTAAATTTTTAGGAAATTAATAAAACTTCAGGTGTCTGTCTGACCAACCTAAGTACAAGAAAAAAATAAATTTTTTTATTGAAACTTTCAATATAAGTAGACGACACATGCTTGCATGAGCTGCATTTTTTTATAACTTTTTTGCAAGTAAATAATTAGTTATGAATTTTTTATTAGATTTTTTTTAAAATATTAAAACTTGTTTGTCTGACCACCATAAATTGGTCAAAAATTTATGAAATTCATTTTTTTATCCTATAGTACGAGAAGCATAGAATGTTTCACATCTTTCATATTCAAAAAATGTGAAATAGTTTGATAATTATAGAAATTTTTCAATCAACCTATCAATCAAGACTTTAGTCGTAATGCATGTAGAAAATCAATAATAATTATATATTAAATTCAAAATAAGGCATATCTTATATTGGTGAAACGTTGATAATTTGCTCAATAAACCTTTTTGTTTCATCAAATTTGGATAAAAAAGTCTTCATCCACAAGGGTGAACTTTGGAAAACTAAGGAAATATGTTTTGCAGTTGACTTTCTAGGTATGACACCCCCAATCCAAATCCTAAGGCAACCCCGAGGAAAATCTTGAAGCTATTGTTTTTTTCAAAAAAAAAAGGATATTTGTTACCTTCACTGTATTTAAAATATTGTGTATTATTAGTAATAAATAATATATATAGTATATATTAAATAATATATACTATTGTAGACACTTAAAAATGTCCTGAATGATATCATGCACTTGAATTTGATATACTAACACCGTTTCATCCTAAAACCCATCATCTTTTCCCTTAATTGATTAAAATTAGCCTAGCTAATTAATTAATTGCATCATTTTCATCTATTTACCTAATTGACCTAATTAGGTTAATTCACCCCCTCTTGTACTAACCTTCGTCCTGTTAAATTAGATAAATCAAAAAAATTAATTTAACACCCTAAGTCCTCTCATTTAATTAAATAATCTTAGCTATTTAATTAAATGTCATATCACATCCCCCTTTTCTTTAAATAATTTATTTAATGAATATCATATAATTCCCCTAATTTGCATAATTGAAACTTTGTTTTAAATTATCAAATTATTAATTAAATCTAATCCTCCCACTTGCAAGGGAATATTCCTTGAGAATATTCCTCCTTTGCACATTCCTCCAAAAGGGAATATTCTCATGGAATATTCTTTCCCTCTTCATTCATTAGAAAAAAGGAATATTCTTCCTTGTAACAAACTTTCAACAAACTTCTTGTGCAAGTTTTGAAAGTGTGTTTATTTAGATGATTGTGAGCCCTTGATTAAATATCAACTTGCACTCTTAACCCTTGATGGGAATCCATGATCCATGCTTCCATTTCCCTTCCATCCTAAATGTTAATTGATTCTTTCAATCTTGACCATCATTTTTATATTTTTCCTATTCTATAAATAGAGCTTGCATCTATTGAATAGGAATCCATCTTTTAATAGTAAACTTATGCTATTAAAATCACTCTCATCTTGCATCATATTAGCTTACATAATCCATTAATGGCTTCCATGATAACTTAGTTGCATCCATTTAGTATATATTTTGAAACTAGGGTTTGAATATTTCAAATCTTGCATACATTTAGAATAGCTTTGCATACACTCACATTGATCATCTTAGCTTTAATAATATTAAAATATATTTCATCATGTTTTATAACACACATCTCACTGATTTCATTGATTCTCTTCAATAGAATTGATTGAAACAAGCTCATTATCCAAGGGATTAGGAAAGGGTCGCCATTCCACATCAATGCGACACCACTCCCTCGATAGGATAAGTTTCAATGGATTAGAATAAATGTTTATGAAGCTTTCATATTTTAATATGTTAGTTTTAATGGCTTCTTAGCTTAATTTACATTGAATGATCTTATTGGATTGATGCTTAGTGGCTTAAGTACACTTTGAATCCGTATGGATCAAGTGTAGTTAACCTATACTACGTCATTGGTCACATTTTGGGGCTAGAAGGAGGACATGAACTAATCAATTTGAAAAATTTCTCTTTAGGTTTTCATTTTGCTTGTGTTTGTAGATTCATTGACACTATTGAAGATTCGCTGACACATCTTGGACGCGTCACCATACATCAACATGCCTTACTTCAAATTTAGCGACACATGTTTAATTTAGTGACGCATAATTAAATTTTGTCACCACCCATTTAAATAGTGATGCTAGACTCATTTTTTAATCACGTGCCATGAATTTTGTTTTAACGATGCTTTTGATCTGGTGATGTTATGGACCTCACTATAACTGCAAAGCGACACATCCAATTTTTCAATACAACAACGTAATTTTGATATAGCGACACTTTTGATGGAAATGGAGCGACGCAATTGATTTTAGTGTCGCTATTTAATGGTAAACAAAACTAAACTTGAATTTTGACATGTGTTTTAATTTTTTGATTTCATCTAATTGCTAACATGTCACTAACTTCTTGTTTTTTTTTTTGAGGCTAACTGGTTTTGCAAGTTTAGACAATAAAATTTGAAGTGAAGGAGCATATTGTCATTTGATTTTACAATTTTGTAAAATGTTTTTCGACACTTATGGGGAAATTATAACCCGTTTATGATGCTTTATTTCATGTTTTAGGACCAACTATATTTCTTTTGGGTTTAAAATGAACATTCAAATTGGTTAAAAGTGAACCCTCACATCATTATGCTTGTTGGTTTAAAATTGAACAAAATAATCTCCACACTTCGTTTGGTGCTTAAAATGAATTCATTATGCTTTTCAAGGTTAAAATGAACATTTGTGTTTGATTTTCTTGTGTATGATTGTTGTATGTATTCTCTCCCCTTGTGCTTCGTGCGATCTTGGGTGAAGAGAAACACACAAGTATACTTTTCTTGTTGGAAGTGCCTATCCTCTCTCCTTGTGCCTTTTGGCAATCTTGGGTGATGAAAAAAATTTTACGCTTCAAACATGGGTGTTACCTTTAGAGGGCCTTCCTCCCAACTTGTGAGAGGGAACAACCCAAGTGGTGCTTTCATTTTGATCTGCTAAAAAATAATTGGTCTTGACTAAAGTCATTAACCAACTAGTGTTGTCCTATATCGAAAAATGTCTCCCTCAGTATCCTTGTGATGTGTTAAAACCCTTAGATATTTCTAAGGGTTGGGAGGCCTCTTAATTGAGTGAATCGTTGCGTGTATAACACTAGTTTATCCTGAAAGTTAGAATTAAGAACCTTGTTTGTAGTGGCTCACCATTTCCTTTGAAGTGTATTTTGAAGTAGTGCATGGGAGGCGCACCACTCCTAGAAGTTACTTACCATGTATGGTTTTTGGTTGAGGCAATAAAGAAAATGGGGAAGGGACTCCTTTGCTTGGCATGTCAAGATGGAACATTTCCTTGACATAGCCTATTTGTCCATTCCATCTTCATGGATTAATCATCTCTTAGGTAATGATGGTAAGCCTACTAATAAATACACACCTGAACTAGGATTGTTCATGCTTGTGAGTCAATTTGATACTTGCTTGGTTTCAAAAAAATTACAAACAAATATCAACGATATTTCTCAAAATTTTAAACCCTTTGGTCTAAGTATGGATACCCTTTAAAAAAACCTAAGTGATATTGATGCATGTCCTAAGGATTTCTATCCTTAGAGACTTCTAAATATTTTGGTTCACATCTCAATCCATACTTCCCAAAGTTAACCTAGGTAACTACGCCCCTAACTTCATCCTTCTCACAAAATGGACTTTGTGAAATGAATGATGTTTTTGACATAGACATTTAGTTTGAAACTTAAGCAAGACAAGTGCTTGTGGTAAAAGGAAAACTCATTTAAGCAAGATAAATTGACAAATTGAACCCCACATGACCATTTGGCATCTGATCACTCTAGTTGAACAACCAAACCTTATGCCCACTATCATACAACCAAAATTTAAACTAATTGAAGGAGAACATGTATATAATTAGTAGTTTGAGGAGCTTCTCTTTTCAAACAAAGGAAACACCAAACTAGCGGAGAAACACATCAAACATCTTAGACGAACAAGAGGAAAATACTAATATTGTGGTCGGGAGGCCCATATTACCACTTCCTACGTGGCAATAAATATCCTATTTTCTATGATCTTGTGCTTCTCCAAATGATCTCTTGGAAAATAAAAATCACCAAGAGAAGGTCTACGTTTCGCTATTTCAAACTTAGACATCAGAGGGAAAAGTATATTTGGAGATGTATCTTAAGGAATCACCACAACCGAGATAGATCAATAAGGATACATTTTCTATGCTATTTCATAGACGAACTAAATCTACATATTTCATGGGAACTTTCCTTAATCATTGAGTCCTTAGGGTCTGATCACTTTAGAGGTATAGCATGTTTCTCAATACCTTGGTCTTAGAAAACAAAGGTTCACTCTAGGTCAACATTGGGTCAAATATTTCATCCACCCCTTATCAAATTTCACACTTCACTTCACCAATCTTTGCAAAAATTTCAAACACACCAACACTTTTTGACTTAGACATCTATCAACCCAAACTCTAACTTAGCTACTTTGTATGTGAAATGAATCCTTTTCCATGCATTCAGTTAAGTTAGTTATCACTTTTGGACTAGTTTATCTTGAAGGTCACAAGTCTACCTTAATGATTCACATGTTCATTTTAAACATCCTTTATCTAGACATCAAACATCAAACCTATAGTCAAAAGCATTGTCCCAAAATGTTTGCAAAGATCACAACCCATATCTTTCATCTTTTCATCTCACACTCACATCATTTCTCCAAAACGACTTAGAGCATCCCTCTTACCTAGATTTGAGTCAACTAGAGAGTTTAAACATTACATATCTCAACATAACTCTCCCATAGGTGGCCCAAAATTTATGGTAAAGACAAGATCACAACACAAGAGAATCATGGAAAAATCTAAAGTCACATTTACCTTGAAAGTGATCCCAATCCTCAAGAATTTGATCCAGAAGTCATGTTACCCCATCGCAACAACCCCGACTCCATCAGGACCATACACTAGTACAAAAACAGAAATAAATGACTAAAAAAACTACTAAAAATTGGTCATGTGATCAGTAGTTTGGTCACGTGACCATTAGTAGTTTATTTCCAGCCATTTATAACACAACCAAATTTATGACTAAACCATTTTGAGTCATTTATTGGTTGTTTTGGTTGATCAATTTGGTGGTATATTTGGTCATTAATTTAGTCATTGATTGTTGTTAATCGATCATTTATTTAGTCATGATAGTTGTTTATTTAGTCATGGTAGTCATTTATTTAGTCATGGTAGTCATTTATTTTAGTCATTGTAGTCATTTATTTAGTCATTGTATTCATTTATTTAGTCATTGTTTAGTCATTTATTTAGTTATGGTAGTCATTTATTTAGTCATTTATGAACTAATGAAAAATTAAATTGAAACAATCATAAAACTTCAACAAATCTGCTCAAAAGATTGAAACAACAATGTTGGAAAATAATTCACTTATATTCAAACTGTATTTAAAATATGTTACAAATAAATCTATATGTAGAGTTTTGAAGATACAAAATTTTGAAAACATAGTTGTTGGCAAACAAGCCAACTTGGATTCAAGGTCAAAAAACTCGAGTCAATTGCTAATTTTGTACTCCTGTCATTTTGTATTCTTTGTTCTAGGATGTGTTCTCTATAATGGCATTTCTGGACCACTATAAATGTAGCCAATGGTGATTTTCTTAGTCTAGGATTTTTTGATGATGGCCCTTCATCAACTCATGTTTCAGGTTGTTCAGCCCACCCTAGAGCTTCAAAAGTCTGAACAAAACACATGAAGAAATTTTTTCAGTTAATATTTTGTATAATTTATAAGGCAACAAAGTAAATCGACTTTGTTAAACCATATTTGATTAAAACTCCCAATTTGGTTCTTCATGAACATGTGATTCAGAGAGCCTGGTTCTATATGTTTACATAGATGCATGTCTAATCTATTCAACAGTGAAAATTTTCCAACATACTTTTATTAGGCATAGATAATGGTGTGTCTAATCTATCCAACAATAAACATTTGCCACATGATTATGAAAACAAACCTTTTTCAAGGATCCCAACTCATTGTTCAAAACCATCTCAAACTGACCATCACTAACACCATCAAAGATCAAAGAACCAAACACACGTAAGGGTTGGAGAAAATTTGAAAGTATAGAAAAAAAGTGTCATTACAACTAAAAAAAAAGTGTCAATTTACCTCAAATACGCCACTTTACCTCAAAGCCATCATTGTAATCTATCAAAAGACAAACATATGCTTACTTCGATGTGATCGACTACTCATGTTTGCTTCAATGTTTACTTCGATACCCGCTTCGCTCCAGCTACCCATGCTTCTAGTTATTCACCACTGTTAGAAACCAAGATCTGAAATGCAAACCAGAAAATAACATTCCACAAAGAAAAAAACAAAAAAGTAGAGAGATTGCATGAAGATGTGCAAATTGATATATTCGAAGTACAATAATTACAAGAGATAATTTTCTTTATAAAAGAAAAGATGCATAACCCTAATCTTATCTTGAGCAAAAAGATAGCTCAACAAGATAAGGATAACAACCTATAACCTAGGAATTAAATAATTCCTAAGTAAACTTATGTAAAGTGTGATTAAATAATTAATTACACCAACAACCACCACAGGTAGTCCTGAAGTTGCCCTTGTCTATGCTACTGTTTATGCCTATGGCTTCAATGTAGATGGTTACTAAGGATGGGGAACAAATCCTGCTTGAACTCTGCATCTCGGAGGTTGAGTTTTGAGCCATTTTGTCTTGTAGCATACAAGTATCCATAGTAAGCCTCTAGGTTTTACGTGTCTAAACATGTACATTACCTTAAATCCCTTTATGAAAATTGAAACCCATTTTAAACTGTATACAAATAGGAATTTACCTTTGGCGAGCTGCAGCCTAAAAATAAGGGTTTGCTGAAGATTATACAGTATGTTTATTAAAATGAAAATTATGGCCAAAATCCTAAAATGAGCACATTTAGTTTTTACCCTGCACTGTATACAGGGGTGGCTTCAACTCCTCCTTTCCCATCGCTATTGGTTTCAGCTCCTCCAAAGTCTTTATCACTAGTATTGAGCTTTCACTTCTCCAATTTGGTGAGCTGCAGCTTGAAAATAAGGTTTCGACTAGGGTTTTAGAGTATGTTTATCAAAATGAAAATTTTCCCGCCTAAATGGCCCTCCTTAATTTTCCCACCTGAATTTTCCTTAGCAAATTTTAAAATGGACTTCAAAATAAATAAATTACAATATATAAATCTCCCCCACAATAAATATTATTAAATATTATATTATTATATAATATAAATATAATATCATTATATTATTAAATATAATATTCTTATATTATATTAAATATATTATAATATTACTGTATTAATATTATAATATTATATTATATTATAATACAACCCACTCCCTCAATTCAAAATATATTTTTAATTATCCACGTTAATATCATATTGTCTAGTTTTTATTTATGTGACTAATTATTTAGTTGTATTTTTTACCCCACGATCAAATTAGTCTTTTATTTAGTCATTTCTAGTTGTCTTACAAAAAATGAGTAGAATTTAGTCATCTTTAGTTGTGACAAAAAAAATTGTCACATAGTAATTTATTTGCCAAATTCTACCAGTGATATGAGGTAGAAGACGTCATGAACAACCCGTTTGGACTTACTAAGGAAGAAATCATTGAGTACAAACAAGAACATCGAGCCTTAGAAAACGTAGCTCCAATTTCCCAATCTTTTTTTGTGCAATCCTTGACACAAGGCTTGACTTCATCCACCATTACCACAACTCCATCACTAAGGTTAAGTCAAACACCAACTCCTAGTCTTGCAACTAGTCTTGCTAAGGACATTGTGTTGGGAATAGGATTCCATTTAATTGCAATCATAAACATTATTTCATGTATCTCCTAAGTCCTTGGAAAGTGTTCCCCAACACTAGGATTAGAAAGAGATTAAATTCGAATGAAATGAACATGTAAATTGACATTTGTAATTAATTCTAAATGATAGGAACATGAGGGGACACCCAAGAAGAGCTCCTACAAAATAGGAGCACATGGGGTGCCCACATGGAAGGTGGAACCCACCTTGAGTTCAGTTAACTGTTTGGTGAATTGATAACTCTTATGTAATGCATGTATTTTTCCTACAAAGTAGGGATTGATATTTACAATGTATGTGGAGTGGAACTATTGGTTTAGTTTAGTTCAGTTTAGTTATGGTTCAGTTATCTTCAATTGCATGTAGTTAGTTTGAGTTCCATGTACTTGACTTCAGTTGCATGACTAATGACTTCAGTTGCGTGATGGATAATAGGTGATACATTCAGTTAAGTGGTGATGATAAATCATGCATCATGTTTGCATGAATTGATGGAGAGATATGTTTCAGTTAACAAAGATTGACTTGGACCTACCTTGGGTGCCCAAGTTGAGATCTTGGAGTTAACACCTTTACATGAGAAGAAATTTACAAGGCTCAGTTAAGTGAGCCCATTCTTGGGTTCCAACTTTGAGGAGAGGCTTACAAGATATCTTTGTAATCAACGTTGAGTTAAGACTTCGGTTTGGGATGCCCAAATTGATGGACTTGGTTTGACATTGTTTTTCACAGATGAACTCTACTTGCACAAGAATGGAGTAGATATTTGTGAGGAGATTTATTCTCTTGTAATTTTCAACTATTTGGAGTTTACAATGTTCACAATTGTCTATTTATTGCAGCAAGTTGAACAGAGTTCTAAGAGAGTACTTTTGTGAAGCATGCCACAGGATGTGTGGATTCATGCTTGGAAACCTGAGAGATTATTGCAAGTTGTGAAGAAGAATTGTTGAAGGAAAAATAAGCATCTCAAACAAGAATTGATAAAATATTATTGTAATCTTGTTCTAAGGTTAAATAATACAAGCACTATTGATTCTGGTGGTGGAGTTTTTTTACCGAAAGGGTTTCTCCACGGTATATGTTGTATCACTTCTATCTTCTAGTCTTATTCTTCTACAATCTTCTTTCTACTTCTACAATTGGTAATAATTGATCTAAAAATATTGATCATACACAAATAAATTGTAACAAAGAACACTTAATTAGATCTACAATCTCATATTTTTACAAAGTATTAAGCTACATAATTACCTCCATTTTTCAACATTTGGTATCAGAGCTAACGGTTGGGTAGAGTTTGGGGAACCTTTCTCTTAAAAGTTTGAAGGTTTTTTGGCTGTAGTGGGAGCTTTTACTATTATGAGTTATTACATATTTGTAAAAGAAGTATGTTACAATTTATTTGGGTTGATGGTTGTAAGACCTGGTATGACTTGCTCAATCCCTGAAAGGAAAGGCCTGGTAAGAGAGGATTTCTCCCAGGTGGTAAGGGGAGGGAAGTTGGGTTAAAATAGTTCTTGGGATAAAGTTAGTGGATTAACGTTTAGTGGTCTTTAACACATGGTTTTGTTCTAGTTGAATTGGTCCATGGTTTTGCATGTATGGATGATCTTCATTTAGGAGACGATTATCACGATGTCATGGATAGCTTGGTTACATGTTTCAATGGGAGTTTTTTGACAGTGATGGTTTGATGTTTATCTTGTTGCCATGCATGATATCATGGTTCAGTGGGAGCTTTGATAGGATATGGTTATCTTCATGTGATTTGAAGAGGTTTTAACATCTTGTTTCATGGAGGACCCTTAGAGTCTTTGGTAAAGGTGTTATTGTTCTTCCTTTGGAGAGGATGTAGTTAATTTTAGTTTTGAGTATTAATCATTTGCTTGGAGCTTCATGATTATGCAGGTTGCATTTGAAGTTGGCATGGATTGATTGGTGGGTGCTCATGGATACTAAAGAGACTTGGGTTATGCTAGATATTTCTTCTATGAAAAGATATATGTTGGAATGGTTACTTGTAAGAAAAAAAATTTAAACAATAAAGACCGAGAAGCCTACACCTGAAAATGGATATGATTCCATCGTAGACGTTATGAAGGTTGTCTATTGTATGCATAAGACAATCTTGTATCCAACTCTTGGTCTACTCAGCACGTAAAATGATCTAAGTGGTGGTGCCCACCTGATTAGCATATGCATTATTAAGATGAATCTTGAGTTCTCTTTTTAATATAGAGGAATTTGCTACTCATGAGTTCACTTCATTCAGGGAGCCTCATGAGGTGAACTTCCTTATATCACCTCAATGGAACAATGCGAAAGTTTTAGAATTTGAAAGAGAAGGTCACAGAGCGTCTCTAGACAAATTGACAGGCTCTCGGCCAAAGGATGTTAGTGCAGAAAGTGGACAACAACGTGACACACTGGCGCCTCAGAGATGCATGGGCATCTTGTATGGATCAGAGGATGAGTTTATCATAGAAACACCTAAAATGACTACTACTCTGAATGCTAAAACCATAGAATACAGTAAAATAACAGAAAATGAGAAGACTGAGATAAAGGAATATAAATGATAAAGGTAAGGGGATGAAGATGAAAGGAATACTTACAACCGTACGAGCGATGATGCCTCCACCGAACAAAAGTCTTCAAAACTCGCAAGCGTGATATCTAGAGAGAATGTTGGGGTTGTATAGGGGTTTACCTTAGTTAAACCCTTGTTTTGGGTGTTCCCACCTCCATAATCAACCAAGAAGAGTGTGATTAACAAAGTGTGTGGTGAAAGAAAAACCCGCTCAGGAGTAGAACCCACACCATGAATAAGTATGTGATAAAAGAAAACCCCACTCGAGGAGGAGAACCTGTATCATGAAGTGAATGTGCAAATAGTAGGGGATATGGAATCCCAAGATGCTCACAAGCATGGGAGTGGAGTTGCAAGTGGCTATCAAGAATGTTGTGATGGAAGCTCATGAGAGCTTGAAGGCTACTACAACAAGTTGTATGTACAAGAAAGTGGTGGAGTCAAGCTAAAAATTGGCAGAATGGAGTTAGCTGTTGAAGAACTCCCCCAAATAAAGTGAAAGGACTTTTAAGGAGGGAAGAGAAGCTTCCCAAGTCGTTATAGAGAATATTGAGCTGTTTCCACCAACAAACTAAGATGGCGAGTGGAAAACATGCTCATAAATGGTCATCTGAGCGTTAAAACATCGCAGGACGCTAGCGAAATGCATGGACGTCTGCACGGCATGCTTGTGTCTGGACACATCACGCTACAAAACAACGTGAACTAGGAAGGCACAAAATCTGATGTAAATTTAACACGCAAAGGTGGTTGTTAAAAAATGGTGTTGGGGCATCTTGAGAGGGAAAGAGGTTGATGCAAGCGCTAAAATGAGCCTATTCAAGATGCTAAAGGAGCAGACACTAAAGTGGAAATAAGAATGTAGGGGAAATTGCAAGGGTGCAATTTTTCTCTTATACATTTTCCCCCCACTTTAGTGGGCATATGAATCCACATTAATATGCACACTAAAGGAAATCTACTAAACATAAATAACATCATATGCCAAAAGGATACTATAGAGGAAGCAGATAATTCTTCGAACTGTGGATGCATGCCTCCAGTCTGACGATCTGCAAAACCAATACATTAGATAGGAAACACCTACATCATATAGCAATGTTAGAACATAAAAAGCTAAAAGATTTGAGTCAAAAAAGTGAAAGAGACCTCAATGTGAAAGGTTGTCTCAGTACTATGTATCATCCCCAAATAATAACACAGAAGAATTTTAAGATGAAGAGAGAAGGAGCATATACTCAAGATGAAGAAGGTGCATATCTTTGATCTGGAATATACAAAAAAGAAGAGATAGAAATGAACAAAGTGTGTGGTGAAAGAAAAACCCACTCAAGAGTAGAACCCACACCACAAAGGAGGTGATAAAAGAAAAATCCCACTCAAGGAGGAAACCCGTATCACTGAAAAGTGCATGGTGAAAGCAAAACCTGCTCAGGAGTAGAACCCACATGACAAAAGAGGTGATAAAAGCAAACCCCGCTCAAGGAGGAAACCCATATCACCAGAAAGAGCCTTACAAGCCCGCAGACCTGCAAGGAAGGAATCCTTCAATAACTCTCACATGAAGGAAACCCCAAGAAGCGGACTCCGCAAATTTGAAAAGCGACGAAATTTCTATCCGCAGGTAGAATATGTCTAAAGCATTGATACATCTACCCATAGATAGAACGCATCTAAAAGCATCAACATGTCTACCTGCAGATAGAACATGTCTAAAAGCGGTCGATCATGCAGACCAAAAAAATTTCAAAGGGGTCCCTTGGGAACCCTTCAAAAGGAGAGGGGTTCACTCAAGGGATGCGCTGTTTGAAAGGCAAGGTCTAGTCAGGTTGCCCCCAAGCTAGACACAAAGAGTTCATTCAAAATAGAGGCTTTCAAAGAGGTCCCTTTGGAGCCCTTCGAAAGGAAGAGGGGTCCACTAAAGGGACGCTTCAATTGCAATAAATAGCGAAGAGAGGGGTCCTTTAGAAGGACACACATCTCCAAAATGAGTTATCATTGCCCCAACATATAGGGGAGGAGAACTATGTGGAAATACCTTGGACAGGATAGAGGTGAACCTTGATATCACTTGTCAAGCAAAGTAGAGACAGGTACATCAATCAAATGGGAGTTTGATGGCACCTAAATCACTAAGTTGTTGCATTTTATCCTTCAAGGCTTTGCATTCACTAGTGGAATGACCAAGCGCTTGATGGTATGCATAGAAAGAGTGTTTATCATGTTCATGAGACTTCTTATGTGTAGGAGAAGGAAGAGTGATTAAGCGGGCTTTTAGAAGCTACAACAATGTACACTCTTGCTTAGATAAAGGATGAGGAATGAGAAGCAAACCTTTCTCTTATGGGGAAAGGTTTGACTCTTCACAAGAATCAGAAGGCATGAAGGTGGAAGAAAGGGGAGGATAAAACAATCCATGAGAACAAGATTGAGTGGAATTCATGTCTCCATCCAATCGTGGTGTTCTTTTAAATTGTTCATCCAAACAACCAAGCCCTAGATTATGCTTACGAGGCACAATTTCTATAGGGACCTGAATGCCTTATTCGTTGCACCCACAACCTTTACGCTCATAGCCACATTTAGAGATGAGCCTAAAGCCAGGGCCATAACGTGTTTGCAAGTCTTGAAAAGAAGGTGGATCCTTATAAAGAGAATTGTCCCAGCAACGGGGACCACATTCCTTTACAAGATCACCACCATTCTTATTAATAGGACTGCCAACACTATCCTCCTTAGCTAAAGCGTAATCCTCTTCCTCAGAAGGAGGATCAATACTAAGGATATTACAATGATTCATCGCCCTACTCCACAATATAAAATAATAATAATCTTCGATAGCGGGTGTAGGTGATATTGTTGGAAGGTCCAAGTGGATCAGGTCAACTTAATATTCTCCAACGAGGGATTGTATAAAGTATAAAGGACCCTGATCACCACCAAGACGTGCATCCCTTTGAGAAGAGGTGGAAGGAGCACACTTAGGACTCCTTACTTCAAAAGGATCTTCTTTAGGGACATCTACCTCAAGAGTATCTTTTGTAGTAGGTACTACTGGGGTAAACATCGACACACTAGAAGATACCGAGGGAATTAGAGTAGGCACAACTGGAGCTTGACTAGTAGCCGCTATCTCACATAGGTGCATAGCTTTAGGGTCAGCCTTAATCATGACTACTCGATTGTCACAAATAAACTTAATAGATTTATGCAAGGTAGATGGGACTGCACCCATAGCGTGAATCCACGGTCTACCAAGAAGAAGGTTACATGACAACTTTTATGCCATGACATATACAAGGGTAGGAGTAGTAATAGGTCCCAACCTCAAAGGAAAGACTACTGTGCCTAGGTATTTTCAACTGACATTATTGAACCCATGAAGGACAAGAGAAGAAGTATTAAGAGAGGATGGGTCAATATTGATCTTAGGCAGTAGATCAATATACATACATTGAGTGTTGAACTAGCATCAATGAGAGTGCATCTAATACCAATCTTATTAATATTGACTATAATAATTAGAGGATCTTCTTGCTTTTGTACTTCCGAAGGTAGGAGCTCCTGCAAACAAACCATAATATTCGGCGAACCTACGTGAATATATGCCATCAATGCATCAACATCTGTCAGCCTAGCGGAAGAAGGCAAGAGGATATTTTGCAAGGCTTCCTAAAACATACCTTGATAAATCAGGGTAGAATGAAGCAAGTCCCATAGTGAGATCTTATCCAAACTAATGTGAGGTTGTTCGACAAGATTGCAATCACTAGGTGCTTTAGCTATAGGCTTAGGAGCTTGAGGAAGTCTTGGTTGTTTATTCGTATTTTTCTCATAAGTGTAGGCTACCACTCTATAAGAGGGAGCCTTAGGAAGATCAAGAGATCCACTATTTAATGGAATACCATCGATAGCACAAATCCTTTTAGGATCAGGACTAGCTGGGGTCATATGAATGATCAGTCTCTTAGGCCCTAGAGGGGCAGCGGAGACATCTACCACATTCACAGACTCATCACAACTAGTAGAACCATTACTTGAATACATATTCTCAACATCAATCCAAACAAGATCAAATGTAGAATAGTTACTTAAAGAGACATTCTCAACATCGATCCAAGGAGAATCAGATGTGGAAGGGGGTTCATCATTCGCTAATTCATCATCTCTAGAAGAGGGTGCATTAGAACAAAGATGAGATTCATCATTCATAAATGCATCGTCTCCAAAAGAGAGTGCATTGGAATAAGAAGTAGATTCATCATTCAATGCATCATCTCTAGACAAGAGTGCATTAGAATGAAGAGTAGGTAGAGTAACATTGAGAAAGGTATCGATGATTTCATCTTCTTGCAACAAAATATCCTCTGAAGGACTTTCGTGAGAAGGATCAAAGACACCTAGTGACATGGGTAAAGCCAAGTCACCATCACATGCATTAAATTGAACATTATTAATATCTTGAACAAAGTTGGATGTGTTGGAAAATGTGCCTCAAACTTACTGACATGAAACTCTTGAAAGAGAAAAATTGGTGAGACCCTCAGAATGTCTTGCCAACTAGCAGTTGTGTTCATAAGATCAAATTCGTTGAGACTTTGGTTCTATCTTGCCGACGGGTTGGTTCCTAGTGGTCATCAAGGAGACTCTTGGTGACAGTTGAATATCGGGGTGATTGCCAGACACATTTCGACTGTGTTGGTCCCACCGATAGCTTTATTCATATTGGACATCGGGGAGACTCTCAGACTCTTTTTGAAAGTGCCAGTCTCGTCGATGGTTCTCCTCTCACTAGCGGGTATACTTTCAGTATGAGCTCTTGTCGACAGTGTTGGTTTTTCTGACAGGTCTGTGTTCGATGAGAACTCTTGCCGATGGATGTGGTCTCGCCGATAGGTATACATTAGGTGTGAGCTCTTTCTAACAGTGTTGGTCTCGCCTACATATTTGCATTCAGTATGATCTCTTGCCGATGGATGTTTCTCTCGCTGACAGGCAGGTGCATTTGGTATGACCTCTTGTCGATAGTATTCCTCTCGACGATGGTTTTGTGTTCACTATGAACTCTTAGCGATAGAAATGGTCATGCTAATAGTTTTGCAATGGATGTCGGTGAGAAGTCTTGCCGATGGAGTGAGTCTGGCCAATGGTTTTGCATTCGATATGACTCGGGCATTGTGGCATCAGGGAGACACGGTCTGGTGTCTAACAGACATGTGACTCAGTTTGAACATTTTGACCGAACGACTGTCCAACGTGGTCTGTTTTGAACCAATGAGCGAAGAGGAAGGAGAACCATTGGCAGTTGAACTGATGCGACCATTCTTGTGTGGAAGATCAAGAGACCGTGAGAAAATGGATTACCCTCTGCAATGGTTGATGATGATGATCTATTCAATGTGTAGAAACGATAGAGTTGTTCGATGGAACATGATTTGATCTATGTGAATTCATTGGATGTTCTGAGAGAATTGTGAGATTAATGTTCTGTACAAGATTGATCAGTGAATGATGCTGTTGTAAATTGACATCAGGAAGTTAAGTCTGATCTCTATATGTAATTTTCTTTATTGTAATACCAAGAGGTTTTTCTTGGTGTGGTGGGCTTTTCTCCTGTAAGGGTTTTCCCACGTAAATTTGGTGTCCAATTGTGTATGTTCATTTCTTTGTTCTATTATTTTTTTCAAGTGTATCTTAATGAACTGTAATTGAAAAATTTAAAGTCATATCTACATTCTTCTTGAGGTTTTGGCGTTAGGAGAGTTTGTTCCACACCTAAGCTTTCCTTACAAGTGGTATCAGAGCCTGGCTAGTTGTGTTATCCTTGTGGGTATGTTGGGTTTTTTGAGTCAATTTTGTTTAGTGGGAGTCTTGTAGAAGTCTGGTAATTTGAATTACAAATTAAGATGGCAAGCACGTTAGGAAAGATTGAAATTGAGAAATTCAATGGCAGTAATTTTGAGTTGTGGAAACTCAAAATGGAAGATTTTTGGTTGATCGTGATCTTTGGCTTGTTGTGTCTGGGACGAAGCCTACATGCATGAATCAAGAGGATTTGGATCTCACAGATCAAAAATCAAAGGGGCTGATAAGGATCTGTTTAGCAAACTCTGTTCTTCTAAATGTTCATGAAGAAAAGACAACATCCTCTTTGTGGAAAATACTGGGAGCTATTTATTAGAGCAAGTCCTTGGTGAATAAGTTGTTCTTGAGAAAGAAGTTGTACTCTTTGAAAATGCAGGAAGGAGCATTTGTTCCTAATCATTTGAATGCTTTCAACATGTTGATTGCTCAGTTAGCATCTGTGGGTGTAAAGATTGATGAAGAAGATTGTTGTATGCTATTGTTATGTTCTTTGCCAGATTCTTGGGATCACTTGGTGATGGCTATTGGGAGTAATACTTCCTCTTTTAAGATGGAAGATATTGTTGCTTCTTTGTTATCAGAAGAGATGAGAAGAAAATCTTCTAAGATGGTGAAGGAGGCTCTTGCTGTTAGAGGCAGATCGAAAGAAAAAGGCAAGAAGAAGGACAAGAAGTCCAAGTCCAAATCCGAGGGGAGATCAAAGTCTCCTAGTAAGAAGTCCATGGTAAAGTGCTGGAATTTTGGGCAGCTTGGACATGTTTGAAAGGATTGCAAAGAGGAGAAAAAGAAGAAGTATTCTTCTGACAATGATTCTTCTCAGAGTGATGTAGACGCTTTTATTGTGTTAGCTCTCAAAAATGCAGGCGAAATGCCTCAAGAGGTTGCCAATATCTTGGTACATTTCAGGGTAACAGACAAGGTCAAAATATTTAGACTTTCTACTCTTTAGGTGCTGCTAGACCTAGCTGAGTGTACCTATATGAATGAAGCAGACTTAATGTGCTTATCTCTCTTGAAATGTTTTTCCCACAATGGCAGATGGGAGTGGACAAATAAAACTAAATTTGGTATAAATTGTATAGGAATATTCAAAGCTAAATCCTAATATGTTCAGTTAATAGATGTAAGAAATGAATGAAACTAAATGATAAAAAGTGCAGAGATTAGTGCCTTTTTAGGTATGCGGAGTCAAATGAAATCTAAATGGGTAACTTATTTCTGGAAAACACTCAAATTGCTTGGCATATGTTTTTGTTTATAACATGTATAAACATGCAAGACTGTGACTACCAAGTTCTTCTTAATGATTCAGATGAATTTCCCTGATTACTATGATCAATTAAAAGGATTTAATCTTTCCTTGAAAGAACCGATCAATCAACCACATAGATACAACAAATGTGCACTGATAAACTGAATATAAACTTGTTACATCAATTTAAATAACTAGAAAGCATCAATCTTGGAGACAACTTTAGTAATACTTTCAATAAGCACAATAGAAAATTGACACCAGAAATACGCTGCCACATCAACTGATTTTCATTAATATCTCCATATTTTTAAAACATACAACATAGTCTCATAGTATGACATTTTTTGTCTACTGTATCTTCCCTAATCTATCTGCTATCCTATCTACTGTCTCTCTTCTTACAGTTGAAAATGAATATTTATACATCAGTATTTGAAAAGACACATTGCTTCGCATTCAAACGTCGGCAATCAATCGTATTCGAGCTTCTATTAACATTCGCCAAACACTCGCCGAGATATCTTGTAGTCATACAGAGATCCAATGTCTCACCGACAGTCATCCCTTTGGTATTTATGTATTGCAGTGACAAACCTGAGTCAAGGAGATGTCTCATAGATCGCTCTATCTTACTGAGAAATATCCCATGATATTATCTGGTCGCTGAGACATATTGATTGTCTACCCAATGAAACCACATTCGGCAAGCCATACGGGTCAGCAAGACTACATAACTTCATTTCGATAACCTTTTTGATAGAATCCATGTTTGCATTATCAGCAAGACTCGGTGCGTTTGGTAAGACTTCACTCCGATGATTTGACTCTTTCCGATGCATAGCTTTATCAGTGTGACATATGGGTCAGCAAGACTGCATGACCATAGCCCGATGATTATTCAATAGGATCCCCATAACAACTTTATCGGCAGGACCCAATATATTCGCTAAGACCTCATATCGAAGCCATTTGGTTTGGCTAAAGTGTTTTATTGTGCGCCGGTCGGTAAGACATGATGAGTTCGCTATGACTTCATTCCGACGATGACTCTCTTGCCAGTGTGTTTCCTTTCTGTTGCCGAGACCATGAATGTGTCCTGTCGTAGGTGCCTGTAGATGAATTCCAATCGGTGTGATATCTCTGAAGTCTTGCCGATAGACCTATAGTAGATATATATTAGCAAAAATAAATTATGGATCGGGGAGACCCTGATCACCTCATGCAGATAGGAATTATATAGTGAAATATTCAGGATTAGATGGATTCTAAGGGAACACATGGCCAAATATGGGCAAAATTTTGTGAAGGAAGGCCTTTGTGCTTATGATGAGGACTCATTTGGAAACTTAGGGGTGTGAAACAACTCATAAAATTGTCAGAATTTTATAATTCTAACAGTGGCTTCGTCTGGGGATGAATGGTTGTGAGATCATTACAAGGATCCAGATTTCTGGGTGAGCATACTAGACTCAAGATGATGAATCAGTGAGAAAAATGGAAATGGAAATGAATTTGAAATGGAGATGAACAAAACCCTAAACTACTGTGCATGGAAAAGGATTTTAAGAGGATTATCGAGAGTTGTCCATGCACTGGAAACTCTTAATCCTTTATGTTTTAACTTCATTTGTTTTGAGCTGTTACGGTCTAAAATTCAAACAATAAATGATGGCTCAAGGCCATCCAAAGGAAAGGCCCATACTTTCCTCTGTCAAACACCCAACTTTGCTTTAAGTTCATCAGATTCTTCTTGAAGATATTCATGCAATCTTCCCTATCACTGTTATTGAAAATTTGTAGAGAATCATTGTGCTCAGCATGGCCCAAATTCTCTTCACCATTCTACAGTTCAAATTCTCCATCATGGGACAAATCTCTGTTATCTTCAACATACAAAGTACATGCATATTCAATGCAATATTTCTCATTATATTTCTCATTGTTATGTATTATAAAACACTCTCCCAGCTGTACCAAAAATTTACGATCAGAGTGCTTCTCTTGAGAATCAAAAAATTATGTCATATCAACACTGTTTGAGACAAAAAAAATTGAAACCTTTTGCACCTCTTCCATATCACCATTTGGAAATGACACTGGATTATGACTCATGTCTTCAATATCATGCATATATGAACCAATCAATGCTGGACTTCTATCATCCTTGGGATGCAAATAAATGTCTTCTCCACATGAGTTAGAAATTTCAAAATCACATACCTCATCTTGAATGGACACAGGTTTTTGATCAACTTCAAAGGTTTCTCCATCATTTCGGGAAATGCATTGGGAGTCATATGAATCATTGCAGAAAGAACTTTCACTGTCAAAACAAATGTATGTTGGACACAAAACTTCATAATCATCCTTGTGTACACATCTCTGGTATTCAAGAGTTAGCAAATCTAAAATTTTCTCACTACCGAGTGCACATGTTTCTTCTTCCATATCACTACAGTTGTGTCCTTCACTTTTTTCATCATCAAAAAGAGGTTCAAGATCGTTAGAGAATGAGAAATCAGAAACATTACTAGCACAATTATTTGTTCCATAATTCGACATATCACTTTGTTTGTCTGAAAATATCTCTTCCTCACCATAAAGCGGATTTGAAAATACCTCTTCTTCATCAAATGTGCCTTCATGGCTTTCAACTACGGTTGGAAGTGTTACCTATTCACTATCAAATGGATCCACATTTTCCATTGGTTCTTCCTCTTGATTATCACAAGAACTGCAAGAATCACCTGATTGTAGATTAAAATCCATAGTTTCATCTCCACAATTTGAATATTCAGTGGATCCCTCATAACATACATTTATTTCCCTGTTACAATTTGTTATGCAAGACAAATCTCTTGTATCTTCATCTTCTAGGCTATTATAAGAATCATATTGACTTGCATATGTCTCATCTTCTATTGGATGCATTGCTTGATAAATTTCTCTATACTCATTAGAAATACAACTATTGGATTCAACATTGATAGTGCTCTCATACCTTATCCTCTCCATGGCATCAATGAATTTATTCAATCGATCACAGGCATGTTGTATTGATAATTCTGACCAATAGGCTGATTCAAGTTTCCAAACTTTTATGAACTGTGCAACAAAAATGGGTCTTGTAGGCTTATAATTAGGAGGTAGTTGCACACAGATATTTATCATCCTATTATATAGAGAACTTTTATCTTCTCCTTCAAGTCTCCTTATTTTAAGAAATTCATCAAAGGTTCTAATCCTGCGATGGAATATTCACTTTGAGTATGTACATATTCATCTTCTTCTTCTTCAAATTGTTGATTCTGGCATACATATTGCTACAAGTTTTGATTATTTTGAATCTCTAATAACTCATGGGAAGCCCAATTTGGTGTAGACAGATTTCCATATTTCTCAAGAAATTGATCCTGAAATCCTTGGAGAGAATCAATAGAAGCTATTAGTAGGTTATTAAACCAATCCCTAGCTTCATGAATGAGTGACATCATGAATAGCCTCATATGTAAATCCTCATAAGCTATATCAAGTCTTGGATGAAAGCATTGAAATTCCTCAAATGATCTTTAGCAATAATTGCACTACTCCCTGTAAAATTTGGAACAAGACTTCTCCAACCGCCATCCATAGGGTAAGGTACAATTGAAACCCTGTTGAATTGTCTAATCATTGACATGTATTGATGGGGAAGGGTTATGCGGATGGCAGTACATCGGACTATTGTATCGTGCATGTGATGTGGCATGTAATGTTGACCATGAGGTGGTTGTGGTGAACATATATTCTATTGTGCATGATATGCATCCTCCATTATGAAAATTTCCAATTGTATTATCAGCGCTTTGAGGGGTCCAATGCCTTGCCTGCATTTGTGTATTCATTCTTATTGCAGAATTCTAATAGTTGTTGGTCCAATTGTAGCTTTTTCTTTTCAATTCTTCAATTCCTCTTATCAACTGCTGCCTTTCAAAATATTCTTTTGCATACACAAATTGTCTATCCATTCTTCATCAAGTTTTTACCAGAGTCGCCACCTACTTTTCCAATAGTAGGAAAATGTTTCTTTTTAAAATTATTTCTGATTTTCACCAGCGGAATCACTCTTTCTAAAACTTCGCAAATAATGATTTTTCTTCAATGACTCTATATGATGGTCTTCAACCAGATATTCTAAAATAATCCCCAGTAGAGTCACCAATTTGTTAGCTCTCTCAAAAGCGTGAAATGCCTCAAGAGGTTTCCAATCTCTTGGTACATTTGGGGTAACATACAAGGTCAAAAGATTTAGACCTTCTACTCTTCGGTGTTGCTAAACCTAGGCAGCTGTACCTATCTGAATGAAGTAGACTTAATGTGCTTATCTCTCTTGAAATGTTTTGCCCATAATGGCAGATGGGAGTGGACAAATAAAACTAAATTTGGTATAAATTGTATAGCAATATTCAAAGCTAAATCCTAATATGTTTAGTTAACAGATGTAAGAAATGAATGAAACTAAATGATAAAAAGTGCAGAGACTAGTGCTTGATTGGGTATGCAGAGTCAAATGAAATCTAAATGGGTAACTTATTTCTAGAAAACACTCAAATTGCTTGGCATGTGTTTTTTTTTATAACTTGTATAAACATGAAAGACTGTAACTACCAAGTTCTTCTTAATGATCCAGATGAATTTCACTGATTACTGTGATCAATTAAAAGGATTTAATCTTTCCTTGAAAGAACCGATCAATCAACCACATAGATACAACAAATGTGCACTGATAGACTGAATATAAACTTGTTACATCAATTTAAATAACTAGAAAGCATCAATCTTCGAGACAACTTTAGTAATAATTTCAATAAGCACAACAGACAATTGACACTAGAAATACGCTGCCACATCAACTGATTTTAATTAATATCTCCATATTTTTAAAACAAGCAACATAGTCTCATAGTATGACATTTTTTGTCTACTATATTTTCCCTAATCTATCTTCTATCATATCTATTGTCTCTCTTCTTACAGTCGAAAATGAATATTTATACATCAGTATTTGAAAAGACACATTGCTTCACATTCAAACGTCGGCGATCAGCTGTATTCGAGCTTCTATTAACATTCGCCAAACACTCGCCGAGATATCTTGTAGTCATACCGAGATCCAATGTCTCACCGATAGTCATCCCTTTGGTCTTTATGTATTGCTGTGACAAACCTGAGTCGGGGAGACGTCTCATAGATCGCTCTGTCTTACCGAGAAATATCCTGTGATATTATCTAGTTGTTGAGACATTAATTTTCTCACTGATGAAACCACATTCGGTGAGACATACGGGTCGGCAAGACTACGTAACTTCATTTAGATAACCTTTTTGATAGAATCCCTATTTTCCTTATCGGCAAGACCCGACACGTTCGGTAAGAATTCACTCCAATGATTTGACTCTTTCTGATGCATAGCTTTATCAGTGTGACATATGGGTCGGCAAGATTGCATGACCATAGCTCGATGATTATTCAATAGGATCCCCATAACAACTTTATCGGCAGGACCCAATGTATTCGCTAAAACCTCATATTGAAGCCATTTGGTTTGGCTGAAGTGTTTTATTGTGCGCCGGTCAGTAAGACATGATGAGTTCACTATGACTTCATTCCGACGATGACTCTCTTGCCGATGTGTTTCCTTTCTGTCGCTGAGACCATGAATGTGTCCTGTCGATAGGTTCCTGCAAATGAATTCCAATCGGTGTGACATCTCTGAAGTCTTGCCGATAGACCTACAACATATATATATTAGATAAAATACATTATGGATCAGGGAGACCCTGATCACCTCATGCCGATGGGAATTATATAGTGAAATATTCAGGATTAGATGGATTCTATGGGAACACATGGCCAAATATGGGCAAAATGTTGTGAAGAAGGCCTTTGTGCTTATGATGAGGACTCGTTTGGAAACTCAGGGGTGTGAAACAACTCGTAAAACTGTCAGAATTTTACAGTTCTAACACATTGCAGCCTTGGCTACACAGGCATCAAATGATGTTTGGATGATTGATTCTGGAGCATCTTTCCACATGAAATCTCATAGAGACTGGTTCACTAAGTATGAAAAATATGATGGTGGAAGGGTGTATTTGGCAAGTGATTCATCTCTGGAAATAGTTGGTCGTGGAAGAGTCATAATTCAATTCCCTAATGGAAGAGTGAAGGGAATCAATGATGTAATGCATATACCAGGTTTGGCTTGAAATTTACTTTCTGTTATTAAGTTGAACGATGTTGGAGTGCAAGTCATGTTCTCTAGAAATGGCTACAAGATGACTAGAGGCTCAATGGTGCTAGCTAGGGGTACTCATATTGGTACTTTGTATAAGATGGATGCACTTGTTGTTCAATGCAATAGTGTCTCTACAAAGTCACAGAAGGCTACTCATGGAGAAAAGGAGAAAAATGTTCTTGATAGTGCAAACTCTATGGAAGTTAAAATTCCAGCAAAAAATACTATGCTAGGTAGCATCATAGGCTTGGCCACATTGGAGAAAAAGGTTTAAAAACCTTGAAAAATAAAAACTTGGTTGAAGGGATTGATGATTGTAACCTTGAATTCAAATTTTGTGAACATTGTAGATATGGTAAACAACACCGTGTTTCATTTTACTCCAGTTCTCACAAATCTTTTGGTTTACTTGATTACATACATTCTGATGTTTTTGGTCAGTAAATGTTCCTTCTTTGTCTAAATCAAGATATTATGTATCGTTCATTGATGATTATTCAAGAAGGGAATTTTTTTATTTTTTGAAAAGTAAAGCAAAGTGTTTAGTCATTTTAAAGGAATTTAAAAACCTTGTGGAAAATCAAAGCTACGGAAGAAAAAATAAAATGTTTGGGGAGGCCGACAATGGTGGTGATTTTTAAATTGAGTTTGAAAGGAGTCTTTGTAAAGATCTTGGGATTAAAAGACATAAAACTACACCCTACACTCCACAAAAAAAATGGAGTTGCTGAAAGGTTCAACAAGATAGTGATGGAAAGAGCACGAAGCATGCTAAGTAGTGTTGGCTTGGAGGAGAAGTTCTAGGCTGAGGAAGTTGCAACAACATGTTATTTAATAAACGTTCTCACGAATTTTGCTCTTGTTGAAAACACCTTTGAAGAAGCATGGTTTGGAAAGAAGCCCTCTACGAGAACACATTCATGTCTTTGGCTATGAAGGCATATGCTGTCTTACAGAATGAAAAAAGGTCTAGAATGCAGAAAATAGGGTTGTTAAATGTATTTTTATTGGTTATAGTGCTGGCATAAATGGATACAAGCTTTGGAATCTTGATACGGAGAAGGTTTTGTACAACAGAAGTGTTATTTTTTGTGAGCTGAAGCCTTCTACTTTGGATCTACAGTCAGAGACAAAATCAGAAAATAAAAAGGATGTAGTTGAAATTCCTCCAACACCAGATAAAGAGGAATTCAAAATTCAAAATGTACCTGAAACTGAGGAGAGCTCAAGTAGTTTTGAGGGTTTTGAAGAAGAAGATCAACCTCAACCTCAGCCTCTGAGGAGGTCAACACGTGAAAGAAAGCAACCTGATAGGTATGGTTTTTCTTTGTTAGAATCTACTTGTGCCTATGCTTTAATTTCTAGCACTGATGAGCCTAGGACTGTGAAAGAGGCATTTAGAATGTTTGATTCAAACTCTTGGTTGGAAGCCATGAATGAAGAAATGGCATCATTAGAAAATAATCATACCTAGAGTTTGGTGCCCTTACTAAAATGAGAAAAAGTTGTTAGTACAAATGGGTATTTAAAAGAAATCGTTTGGATGGCCGGTGTGTGGAAAATTATAAGGTGAGGTTGGTTGCGAAGGGGTATTCCCAGGTAGAGGGAATTGATTATGGAGAATTTTTTTCTCTTGTAGCTAAGTTGACGTCTATCAGATTTCTTTTGTCACTTGCAGCAGCTTATGACTTAGAGATTGAGAGCAGATGGATGTGAGGGAACAACATTTCTTCATGGTGACCTTGAAGAACAAAAATTTATATGTCATCTAGCAGAGCACTTTGTGGAAAAAGGTAAAAAAGAAAATATGGTTTGCAAGAGTTGAAAACATCTACGTATGGATTAAAATAATCTAGAATGTGGTAGGAAAGTTTACAGCACTTTTTGTTAACATCATTAGGATTTCGCTAAAGGAAATTTGATCATTGTTTGTACTACAAAGATGAAAATGATAAATATTCTTATTATTGCTCTCTATGTTGATGATATGTTGTTCATAGGCAATAGTAATTAATGATTTCGATCTATAATCTCGGAGTTTTCTACAAATTTTGAAATGAAAGATCTTGATACGGCCGAGGGTATATTAAGGAATGGAAATATCGAGGACATGAAGAGTAGAAAAATTGGCTCGGTCGAGTAAGTATATTAATACTATTCTAGAGAGATTTTGTATGATTGAGTGCAAGCAGCAAGTTGTTCTAGTTACATAGGGAACAAATCTATCTATTGAGGATTGTCCAAAATCTTCTTTTGAGATGGAGGACATGACCCGAGGGAGTGCATTATGCTAGTCACGGTTGTGGGGTTTTAAATGTATGCAATAGTGCATCTGAGGAGCCAAACATTGCCCAAGCGTTGGGAGATGCCCAGTCATTTTATGGAAAATCCTAGAAGGACACATTGGGATGTTGTTGTGAAAAGAGTGTTTAGATGTCGAGAAGGGCACTTTTTTATAATATGCTTTGTATTTACCATGGAAATTTGGTTTGAATCAGGAGGACTCTCAACATTGAGGCTATGTGGATTGATTGGGTAGGGGACATTGACAACAGAAGATCCACCAATGGATATATTTTCATGATGAATGGTGGTGCAGTTAGTTGGATGAGTAAGCGACAGGCTGTAGTCACTTTGTCCACTATAGAGGTGGAATACATGGTAGGAACACATGCCTATAAAGAAGCAATCTAGTTAAAACGTTTGTGTTCTAACCACTAGTGGAATTTGGCAAATAAATGACTACGTGACTAAAATTTTTAGTCATGTGACTAACACTAGGAGAATTTGACAAATAAATGACTAATTTGGTCATTGGGTAAAATCACAACTAAATGACTAAATAAATGACTAATATTAGACAAATAAAAATGACTAAATAAATGTGCTCATTATTAAAATCTTGGCCATAATTTTCATTTTAATAAACATACTCTAAAACCTTCGTCAAGACATTATTTTCAGTCGTAGCCTGCCATAATTAATAATAAAATATTACAAATAAAATTACTAATTAATAGTTTTTGTGGAATAAATATTTAGTTTTTGTGGAATAAAATATTGGAATAAAATTACAATAATATTCTAAAAAATGTACTTATTGCCCCTTTTAGTCATGGTCTTTGTCGTCAAATTCCACTCAAAATGGCATGGGCCTTAATAATACACAAATCACAAAGCCTAACACTTGAAAAGGCAACAATCAATATCAACAATGTAGATCAGTATGACCTCACATTAACAACTATTTCTAGAGTGTGTGAACTTGCAAGCATATGCATAAAAGTAGCCTTCACATTTCAATGATATGCACGCATGCAACAAAGTCCATAGGTAGCTCGTCGAAAGCAAGAAGAAGAACGCTTATTGGCATTATCAAATTCAAACTCTTGAATGAACACTAATACAAAAAAGAACTACATGTTAGTTACTTTGATTTTATCAACTATATTTTTCCCACTTCCCAACCAAAAAACCCTCATTGCATACTTAGTTACAAAGTGTCTCCAATGATTAATCCAAATTCCTTCTTTCAAAAAAGTAGTCATACACTACACATGAAACATTAATATCAACTTGCTCTAAAACATGACCAAAAAAACATCTTTCTTTTCTCTTTCTAACAATTTTCCTACAAGTATGCAAATACATAAAAGCAACAACAAAATAAGACCAAACACTCTCACAACTCAACCATTTTTCTGGCACTAAATGCCATTGGAGTTCCTCATTTATGTCATATTTTATTTCGACATTAAGTCCCAACTCCAAATTTTCTCGAGATAATTTCCTTTCACAAACTAGATACTCATTTGTAGATTGTCATAGCAATATTTGCAATTACACTCCTTCAAATTTGAATGTGGATTTTCTTTTCTAGGATTGTAATTGAATGCACCTAAATCCTTATGATATGGCTTCAAATTTGAATGTACCTTTACTTTTCCTTTATAGTAATTGAACGTCTTATGTAAGGGAACTCCAATTATTTGGAATTCATGTCATTATGAAAGAACACTCATTATTTGCAAGCTTTCTTGCTACCTCTTATTTAAAGTTCTAGTATAATTAGCCTTTGTGGATTGAGATGGATTATATTCAGAATATGAAACATCTTTAAATATTATGCAAAAACAATATCTATTGATCTATTTGATGTTTTCCTGATTGTACTATTTAGATATCTATGTTCATATATCATTGGTAGATATAAACAACAAAAAAATAGAACAACTATTAAGCTTTTAAACTTTAAAAATCTACACAAATGACTAAAAAAATAGGATAAATTATCTGCACAAATGATGACAAAGGCTTCAAAAAAGAGAATCAAAAGAAAAGGTAATTTGTAGGTATTGGCAACACAAATTACTGTGCATGATTTATTAGTTTCAAATCTATTAAACTTTAAATTTATTTCAAAAAACATAAACTATATTGCCTGTAGTATCCAAACACATTGACAACAACTTTAATAATATACTCATAAATTATCATCCATTCCTCTCTAAAAAATAAGTAAATAAATAAAATTCATAAATTACCATCCACACCTCTTCGGCATACTCATTGCACATCAAGGTGCAATTGTTAGTTAAGTTATATTTTTTATTTTACATTATCTCAAATTAAAACAATAGAAATTAAACATATTTAAGCTATTTTTTTAATTTTATATTGTCTCAAATTAAGACAATAGAAAAAATACCTTTTCCCTAAAAATATAATTAATTTTCCCACACCTTTTCCCTAAAATTAAAACTGATGTTTCTTCTCATCTTTTCGATGGCTCTATCTCGCGTCTACTGCTATAGCCATTAAAAATGTTGTTTTTCCCATCTTTTCTATGGTTCTGAGTTGGCTCTCTCATTTGCTGCTATAGCCGCGATGTTGCACTCGGGATGCAGCTTCTTTTGGCGGGAATTGGTCATTGTATTGGCTTTTTAATGATGAGGATATGTAGAAAATATTATGTCCTAGCTGCCGTTTTCTTCAACCCATGGGTCATCTACAAGCAAACAGGTAATATTGTTAAAAACCCCAGATCTTTATGCAAAACAAACTCGTTCTAAAACAGATTGTTGTAAATTAATAGTCTATTTTCATTGTTTATCTCAATAGATTGATACAATTAGTGTTCTCAAACTAATTTTCCACCTACTAATGACAACTATAAAGTCATTCCTAATTATTTCATTATATGGTGGTGTGACTGCGAATACACAAGAAATTCAGTTATGAGAATGGTGAATTTAAATAAGAACCTTCAAATTTTTCACATTTGTTTTCAAGTCTGTTTTTGATATCACAGTAGACAAGATGAAAAAGATCTGAAATTTTACATACAACACAAGTGAATGCATAGGTGAATGTAAAGATAGAGATACCAGGAATTCAAAAGGTTATGGGTTTTGCGTCTACCAGGTGAGCCTTTATGCTGATATTTTTGTAAGTTCTTAACAAATTTTATTTGAAATGGCATTTTCAGTACTTTGACACAAGCATCATTATTTCTTGTCATATTCAAGATGCTAATTAATTTTATCAAAAATATTAGGATCCAGCTGTGACAGACATTGCATGTGCTTCCCTAAATTGGGAGATAAAACTTTGATTGTTCGTCGTGCTACAGCCAGGTATAGATATGCATGAGGCTATAATACAATTGAATCTATATTATTTGTTTTTAATCTATACTTCCAACAATCTAATTGAGGCCATCTTATTTCCTTCTCATAGCATTTTTCAACCAAAACCAGACCAAGAGAATGTCTTAGCTGAGGCTCAACAACACATAGCTTTATAGGTAAGACTGAGGAATCATCTTTATAGTGAGAAAATAGATTTGGATTCCTTTTCTATTGAAATTCTATGTCTCTTATTCATGTATGGTAAGCAAAGCATTCTTTTGGTATATCTATAGAAGCTTGTACTTCAAGTTGGGGCTTTTGGACCTCCAGAAATACCTACAAAAGTTGTATGCATGACACATGTATGACTTGGATTTCCTTTAGGTATGGTATGTGAAATGGCCACATTGGTATTCTATTGTTGTGTACCATCTTTTAACTTTGTAAACAAAACTACATGTTTCATTTGTGTAACATAGGACACAAGACAAGCACTTTGTCCAACACATTTCTTGGACTATACTTTTGCATTAGAATGATATTTTTGATTGTTTCTTTCCACATGCATTCATCTTGACTGTCCAAACTTTACAATCTCTTATCACTATTATTGAATCTTTTGCAATGTGACTATCATCCTCTATCTCTTGATCACTAGCCTCATTATGCTTGATTTCCTGTGTGTAGAGTCTCCCCAGATTTGTCTTCATTGCATAGTGAACTGTTATTCTTGCTTATACCATCTATAAATCTGCCTCCTATGCTTTCAACCTCTTATATGTTGTCTCTTTCAATAGGTTGTCTTCCTTAATGACTGTTAAGACTGTCACTTGTTTGATGATTTATTTTGTATGTATCTATAAATGATGACTTGTGGCTATCAAGGTGGGATAGAGTCTTAAAAGGGAATTAGGTCTCCAAGGTGTTTTCTATCACAGAATCAAAGTGTCTAGAAACTATTTTGTGAAAGCTATCTAAGGTGACTCAAAGGTAGGGTTACTATGTTAGAAACCCATGATCAGATTTGCAAACCGAAAAGACCCTCCACAGAAGAGAAAAATAAAAAAGCAAGAGCTATTGCAAAAAGATGTGCAACATTAATATTTGAGAATTCAATAATTACATGATAATGATTTGCTTTATAAAAGCAAGATATGCATAACCCTAATCTTATCTTGAGCAACAAGATAGTTCAACAAGATAAGGATGACAACTAATTAACCTAGGAATTAAATAATTACCTAAGTAAACTTATGTAAAGTGTAATTAAATATTAATTACACCAACATACTATTGTTGATGTTTGAGCAAGGTGGTTCCTATGTTCTCATAACAGTATAGTAAACTACCCCTCAATCTATGCACATTCCACTTCATATCAATTTTAAAGGACTGTCCCTTCACACACAGTCCATTAATGATTGTCATAAACTTACTCATTTATAACTAATCTTTTGCATTTATGACTAATTTGTGGAGCTTAAAAATTTCCCTCACATTTAGTTGATTGTCCTTTCAACCACATTCTGTCAAATAGCTCTTCAATAGGAAGTTGTTCAATAACTATGTGAACGCAAACAAGTATTTCAAAAAATAAAAATTCCTACAAGTTTTACAAGAACCAATTCAATAGAAGTTGCTACACTTAGACGAAAAGAGAGAAATAATAATGGTGTCCAAGGATAATAAAAGCAAGTTAATGAGCCATCACAACATCAAAACACAATACAATACAATTTATTCCCTAGCTTGGCATAAACACTCCATATGGAGTCTATAGTGCCTATGTTTTGCATGGTTTGGGTATTAACTTCTGGAAATCCATCTACTTTGATTATCATTTTCTATTTATGACTACATTATGATATTAAAAATAAAAAATAACCAAGATATATTAAAATAATTTTGTACTAAATTCAACTAGTCTTGAGGAACATAGATGTAGTTTGCTAATGAAGTTGCACTTAACACTTGGATTGTAGCCAAATAATGATTGATCAGTAGCCTACATATATTTTATGGAAGAAACAGGGCCATTGGCCACTAGTCGATAAAATTACTTAGGCCAGTTTATGATTTTTAAAAAAATCTGTAGAGGTTTATTTTAAGAATGCAATGACTTCAACCTTAAATGTTGTATGTAGAACACTTCCAAAGTGCTTCATTCACCAATAGAAAACAATTGGATTTAATCCAAGTTCTGCCAAAGTTATTGTTGCAATGTGGAAGTTGTGCAGATGTATTGAATAAATATTTGAATTACCATCAAAACTACTAAAAACTAAAAATATCCAGGGCAATAGCCTTCTCTATAGGATACAAGCACATATATGACTGTTATTCAAAGTAACTTATTGTTGTTAATACAATTTTAGTCTAAACCCAGCCAACAATGAGAGCTAATGAGCTCGATTACAAACAATATTCTTATACCTTTTCAATGTCTTGAATAGAACAAAGAATAGCAACTCACAAAAATAATCACTGGTATGAAGTGCCCCGGGTGATTTTTAAACAAACGTAATTGCAAATTCAAACTTAGCAAGCTTTTCTAGCATCTTGCCATTGCATGCTTTAGTTTGATAGTACATTATTTTGTGATACTATAAAATAAAAATATTTAAAAAATCAATATTATTTGTTTTATTTTATTTTTCTCTCTATTGGGTAGTGGAACTTAGGTGTTGCTATGGTGTTATCCTATGTTTACCATACTAAGGTAAAATTGAGATCTGTAAAAGTGGCCAAGGGCCACATGCAACTTTTCCCATCAAAATTTGGAGCTTTGCCCATTAATAGAGTAAGTATTGAGTAAGGCTTGTACAAATCGGTCTAAGTTGGTGAATAATTGTGATTTTGATGTTGTCGAAGATCAGATCAAGATCAAGATAGTAGTTGCAATGTTGTGTAGATTGTTACAAAATGCAAACACATTTCCAAAGGACTCTAATATGAAAGAGGAAGCAAATAAATTTTTTAAATAGAATCTAATGAAACAAGGGTTGTGGTGCAGCATAAGTCAAATTATGTCAGGGCCTTTTGACATTACAATCT
>VDFB02153147.1:0-12668 GCA_007258455.2 Sequoia sempervirens | reverse complement strand
TCTTCCTCAAACCATCATACAAAATGATACTTACTCAAAAGGGGAGAAGAATTCGATATTGAATCAAAACACTTTCATCCAAGACCTCATGAGTGTGTGCACATCTCTTCCATCTCTAAACCATCCTGACTTCCGGAATCGATTGCAACAAGTTATATAAATATCTTAACTTCAAAAGCATCCTGGACATTGCCTCGCTGCCAGTCAAGTGTCTATAGCCCTGACGAGGTTGTCGCTACAATTCTCACAAATATTGCTCTACTACCAGCCAGGCGTCCATAGCCCCGGTAGAGTTACTCGCATATTCCCAAAACCAATATTCAAAGTAATATTTTCCTTCATTTTTCATTTTCTTTCTTTCTTGTTTTTCAGATATTTCTTTTAAGCACATTTTATTTTCCTTTTGATTCTCCATCAATTCCTCAATTGGCAGGCGGGCAATTAAGCCTCCAATGGGTTTAAGAATTGTAGTGGCACTGAAGCAAGACGTAAGATTTTCACTTGCCGAAGCTTTTCCCAAGAAACCAAAATGACTTAGAGTGGAAATAGGTAGGGTATTTAAGATCTTTAGACTCATGTGTTGAGACACAAGAATAGGTTAACCTCCCGAGATGAGCTTAATCGCGAACCGATGATGACGTTTAAAAACCTTGGCTTTTCAAAATTTGCACAAAGTCCAGTGGAAAGAAACAATGCTGTGAAAATAAAACCATCATCACCCCCTTCGCCATGGGAAACCCCAAAATCCTTGCCCATTCCAAACCAAAACCACTTGAGTGGATTACTCAAGGGAAGAACGCCAAACCAAAAACCCAAAGGGCAACAAACCAAAAACCAAAAACGAAACAAACCGCAAAGCAAACAGAAAAGCAAACGGGAAAGCAAACCTAACCTAAGTATGTTACAAAATAGGCTCTCAGAGAGAACCTAGGATTGGAAATAATGCTTGAGGAACTGCCCGTTGACGGGCAACGGGACATCCTCTCCTGTTAGTGTATGTAGCCTAAATGCATTATCTCTGAGGATTTCAGAAATTTGATATGGGCCCAGCCACAATTTATCGAACTTGTCGTGATCTCCTTTCTTCTTGTGGGCCTTGTCCCAGTATAAGACCAAGTTAGAAATCCGGAAAGACTTGATCCTTGCTTGTTTATCAAACCATCTTTTCACCACTCCTTGGTGTCTCGCCAGATTCTCCAATTTCTCATCTCTTTTCTCCTCTAAATGCATCAACTGAGACAATCTGGTCTGAATTTGATCCTCTCCTTCGAGGTACTCTTGAATGAACTGGAGAGTTGGAATCCTCAGCTGAACTGGAAAAACAGGATTCTGTCCGTAGACCAGGTGATAGGGAGATGTCCCTAGTGAACTCTTTGTTCTAATTCTGTCTGCCCATAGAGCAAACCTCAGCTGCGTGTGCCAATCTTTAGGATTCTTATCTAGCAGCTTCTTGATAGCATTCAGTAAATTCTTATTTGTGGACTTTGCAAGTCCATTCCCCTGCGGATAATAGTTGGAAGAAAACTTCAGTGCAATCCCGTATTCAAATGCCCAATTGGAAAACTTTAGTGACGAGAAGGCTGAACCGTTATCGCATACTATGGCATGGGGGCACCCAAATCTTGTGACAATATTCTCTTCAAGGAACCTGATGACCACATTTGTCGTGCATTGCTTCAAAGCTTGAGCCTCTGTCCACTTGGTGTAGTAATCTGTTGCTGTCAAGATGTATCTGTGCTGACTTGAAGACGGCGGATTGATCATCCCGATGAAATCCAATCCCCACTTTGCAAAAGGCCTAACCTCAATCATTGGTTGCAAGGGCATAGCTGGATGTTTTCCTCTATTTGCAGCTGTCTGATAGATGTGACAAGCCTTCACATGCTCATATGCATCCTTGAAAAGTGTGGGCCAATATATCCAACCCTCAGAATTTGGTGGGCTGTGGCTAGACTACCTCCATGGCCAGTCCCGAACTTCTCGTGAAAATGTTCCATCAATTGTTTAGCTTCTTGTTTTCCCACACATCTTAGATAAATTCCTTCATAGTTTCTTCTGTAAAGAACTGATCCCTGGAGCATGAAGCTTTGACTTTTCATTCTCAAAGCTCTTCGTTGGACTGGATTCAAGTGGTGAGGGCATCTGTGATTCAACAGGTAGTAAACTATGTCGTGATACCATTCCCCTGGAGACACCTCTTCCAATACATACGTTTGCTGAACTAATTCTGGACCAGTCATTGCAATCGTCTGAGCCAAAGCTTGTCCTCAGACCAATTTCATAGGCTGTATCTCTATATCATATTCTGCAAAGTGGTGACCCACTTGCCTCTTCTTTCCCCTAACTCATTTTGCATCAACAAAGTCTTCACCGTGGCATCTGGAACAATTGCGTGGACCTTGCTTCTCAAGATATAGTGTCTAAATTTCTTAACGGCCTTCACCAAAGCATAGGCTTGCTTTTCAATACTGGGATACCTTAATTCTGCCTCCTTTAAAGGTGCACTCATAAAAGCAATCAGGTGTTCATCCCTTTCTTCTATTCTTTGTGTTAAAATTGCTGCACACGTGTGTTCTGAGGCAAATGAATACAAATAGAAAGGCTTGGTGTAATCTGGGCTGACCAATACTGGAGCATCCACTATTGCTTGCTTGATCTCATCAAAAGCCTTCCTAGTTTGTGGAGTCCATTCCAACTTTGCATTTTTCTTTAACATCTCATTCAATGGCCTCACTATCTCGGCAAACACAGTGATGAACTTCCTCACAAAATTGATCTTGCCAAAGAATGATCTCAACGCCTTCTGACTACCTGGCAAGCCAATCTTTGAAATGGCCTCAATACACTCTGGGTCAATTGAAATACCCTTCTCCGAGATGACGTGACCTAACAATTTTCCTTCGGTGACACCAAATATACATTTCTTAGAATTGAGAGAGACACCGAATCTTCTGCACCTCAGAAAAATCTTTCTCAGGTCTTCTACATGATCTCCTCTTCTTTTTGAAAACACAGTCAGGTCATCCATGTATATAATTATGCACTTTCCTTCCAAATCTCGAAAGGCGATATCCATGGCTCGCTGGAAAGTGGCTTCTGCATTGATCAAGCCGAAAGGCATTCTCCTGTATGCAAAGGTTCCCCATTTTGTGGTGAATGTTGTCTTCAATCTATCTGCTTGCTCCACCATTACCTAATTTTATCCTGAATAGCCATCCAAGAAAGACATCATCTGCGAACCATTCACTATTTGCAATACCTCATCTAATGAGGGCAACAGATAGTTATCCTTTTCGGAAGCTCTATTCAAATTGTGAAAATCTACACATAACCTTATTTCTCCATTCTTCTTTCTAACTGGAACTAGATTGGCGACCCACGTGGAGTGCCTTACTGGAAAGATAATCCTTGCCGAAAGAAGCTTCTTGACCTCCTGGTAAATCAATGGTTCTAACAGTGGGTTCACCGGCCTTTGCCTCTGTCATAATGGCTTACTACCTAGTTTCAATGGAATTGTGTGTGTAATCAATGAGGTATCATATGTTTTCAAATCTTCATATCCTAGGCTATTACATCTGGAAATTCTTTCATGACCTGCAAGATGCCTTCTCTTTCTTCAGGTGTGCAAACTTTTCCAATAAAAACATTCTTTACTTGTTCATTTGTCCCGATATTGATGGCTTCGCAGTCATTTCCTTGGGTACTTTGGTTTCTACTTAATCTATCAGGATCAAACAATCTTTCTAGTTCAACCATTCCTCTTGGAATAACATTTGTTTTCAAATTCAAAATCCCTTCCGTATCAAATTTTGCTTCCTCAGTTTCTTCTTCATCGATGATCTGTGCTTCGAATACACTAGAGCATGTGAGAAAATCTAAAATTTGTTTATCATCATCGAACACTTGGAAATTCTTTATATTATCAGGGATTGCTGGGGTTGAAACCAATTCCACTGTGAACTTGTCTAAACCTTCCATAGCCAACGGTTCTAATGAACTAGTAGCTTGTGCAAGAGAGTTAGCAACAGGGTTTTTGGACCTATAAACTTGCTTTATATTGAATGCATCAAAACTTTCTATGAGGTCCCACACTTGGTTGCGGTAGCGGCCTAACCTCTTATCGTGACAAGCATACTGCTTTCTTGGTGGACCACAATGTATGAGTCCCCATAGGCGTGCACAATCTTGGCTCCCTTCTGAATTGCAAGGATCAAGGCATGAATCAAAGACTCATACTCCTTAACATTGTTGGTGCATGAAAATTGGAGCCTGTAGGCACCTAAGTATGCTTCTCCAGTCGGGCTAATCAGCTCAAATCCTGCTCCATTTCCCTTCTTTGACTTTGATCCATCGAACCTCATGGTCCATACTTGATCTTCTATGAGAGTGCTGGGAAGCTGAACATGTGCATCTTCTTGATTGTACACTTTTGGAATCTTTTCTTCAATCATTGGCTGAACTTTATCATCTTTCACAAGTTTCTCTATTAAAACATCCTTTTCTTCATTTACCTTCTGACTTTTCTCCTGCAACGAGGCTTGCGGAACAAGCCTTGCAACTTGCTCTAAGGCCACCTTGCACATCGCACAAGTGATCTCGGAGTGAAAAGCCTCATGGATTTTGCACCAATTTGGAAGTAACAAATTCTTGACGGAGGAACCTTTACCCAGCTCTGCTTCTTGTTTCACACTTTTTAGGACAAAATCTCTAAAATTTTCAAACGTTCCTCCACCTTCACTATCACTTGAATCACTCTCGATCAAAACTTCAGTGGAAGCAGTGGCATCTTCTAAAATCTTACCTTCATTTGAGCTTTGCAACATCAACACTTCTTGTTTGACGGGCTTGTATGAGCCCAAATTAGTTTCTACAAACATAATTTCATTACCTTTGCCATATTCGGTGATCATCAATCTAAGCCTAGGTGTGCTCTCGACCTTAATCTGATTTGGAGTTCCTCTCCATGGAAGCCACATGTGGGAGAAATCTGTTGCAATATATCCATTCAACTTCCTTGCCCAATCTCTACTCAAGCAACATACCGTACCCATTAGGTATGTCAACTACTGATATATCAATACAACTCTGAATTCGAGGATCAGCTACCAACTGCATATGAATGTTGTTCAACTCTCCGACAACTGGAACCTCTATCTTGTCCAGCTGGGTTACCTTCTTGGTGGTTTGAAGTGGGACTACACCCAACTTTTCGCACACCTTCAGCGGCATGACGTTGCTGGAAGCTGTAATGAACCGAACCAATTCTGACCCAAATTTTTTAACAACACATCAACCAAGAAGCACCCGTTAGGGTTAGCTCAAATCAAACCAGCAACTGAAGGAAAGAGCCTCAACGCCAAGAATGTGCTTTCTGACCCAAGCTGGGTAGAAGCTACCATATGGCGGAGTATCACTAGTAAAGAATGCAGTACTGGAAAGTAAACTCAACGCCAAGCATGTGCACTCCTAACCCGAGGTGGGAAAGGCGCTACCATATGGCAGAGATTCTATTATCAAAAATTATATGCAAGTAAAATAATCTCAACGCCAAGCATGTGCATTCCTAACCCAAAGTGGGAAAGGCGCTATCATATGGCGGAGAAACAGAAGCAAATACAATATAGACTGAGCAAGGGCCAGTCGCATCCACAACCGTGGGAATGAAAGTGATTAAACTGAAAGTAAACTAGGCGGCAAAGCCATCCTCTTCCACTAAAGTGGGGATACAAAATGTAAAGTGCAGAAAGTAAAAGAGCTGATTAGTACTACTAATTCAGCGTTACAATATTATGAACAATTTGCAAATACAATGAGATATAGATAACCAGTGATCTCCAAAATGTTAGGAAATGAACCCCAAACAAGCACAAGCTATCCAACATATGAAATATAGCAAAAGGAACTAAAATATCAGGTCTGATATAAAATTGCAGCAATCAGAAAATTCATACCAGCAAGCCCTAGAATCACCAAAATGCTCATAACTTCGTCAAAACATCTCCGAATGATGTGGAACTGAATGCAAATGAGAGCTAGGAGTTGAGTGACCAAGACCAAGCCAAGAAACTCCTCCAAATAGCAGTGATTTATTTATGCACGCTTTCCAATGCAACCTCAAAGAAGGTACAACCTCCAGAAATGTTCTACCAACAAGATAAAATCCGAGACACCTCCAAAAAATCTGAAAACTTGCGAGGGGTGCCCAAGGTAGAATAAAGCATAGGGCCAATACCCAGAACCACTAAAAAATCGTGCATGGACTTATGAGCAGATTTCTATTTCAGCAAAACCTTAACCAGCAAATGCAAAACTGACAAATCTCTAAAATCTTCAACTTTGATGCTCTGTCTGCTAGTCTGGATGAGAAGCAGTCTCTAAAAACTCAACTAGGTGCTATCTTTCAAGCACGAAACCAAGAGAAAGAACTAGGAGGTATGCATTCCTCGAAGCAAGCTCTGAAAGTATTTCAGCAGAATAACAGTATGATAAGCAACAATAGATAATCCAATTGAAGGCCAAGTCTCTTATTTATAACTTTTCTGTCTCCAAATTCAAATCTTCTTTTCCCTCCAATTAGGGTGCCTAAATGAAATTCACTTTTCACCTTTTCTCGAAATTTCATTTGCATTTCATTTCCAACCCATATGTGGAAATATAATTTAATAAAATGCAAATATATAACTTGCAAATATTTCACTAAAAGATTTAAGTGAAATATTTAATTAAACTCAAATGTCTCCAAGCTAGGTGTCCCCTTTTGCCTTAGCACATATTTCACTTAAATATTAATTCATCAAATAAGGCCTCCAAAATGTTTAGTTAATAAACATTATAAAAATCACTTATCTCTCCAAATCGTCGTCCATGCCTTCTAAAATAGCTTTTCACTTTCTAAACATTCTACCGTGCCACCCAAACACTGGTATTCACACCTACCAAGGTTTAACCGCCTGTTCCGTCAACGGTGACCTGCTGGAAGAATTTACAGAAAGGCGCACTGCTGAAACCAAAGTTAATTCCAACTGAGCTTTCTTCCATTTTAGGCTTCTTAACTGGCGAATGGAAACCGGTGCCGACTGGCTGGTTTCGGTCTGGTTTCCTTCCAGTTCCGGAATGGAAAACCAACGTGCCTGCCGGGTCGTCAACATCCGAACCACGAAGCCTCCAAACCCCAAAGTCCGCCACCTGATGATAGCAGGATTTTCAGATGGAGACCTCTGCAAACCTTCCTCAGTGGAAACCCTAATTTTCATTTCTGCTTTAGCCTATGAGTTTCCAGAAATAGGCTAAATCCAAACAAAGAGTGTAGGGCTAAATTGGGGACATTACAGAAGCACCAAAATCGATTAAGCAGTTGTGTAATAATTTCCCAAAAATTCTAACTGACACAAGGAATGGGGCTAGTTCATCTTTCCCCTGATAAAACACTACTGGTTTTCTTCTTTCCTCTGCTACAATATCCTTCTTTTCATCCTTTCTGTCCAATTGAGCTTTATTATTTTGGGCAACCTTCTGCATTTTCTCTTGCTTTTGCTTGTGCTTCGTAGGCAAATTGAATCTAACTCTCTTTTTATCTTCAGTGTTTGACTTCTCAGGCTCACTTGAAGATTCTTGTACCATTCCCACAAAACCTTGAGACTGTTGCGGAGTCTCCCAAGTGTTGAATGGTGCGTGAGGCACCTCTTCTACTACATTTGCGCTCTGCACTAGAGGAGACTGAGTGTTTATGGGAGTATTCCTTGATGAACTAGATGCTTCCTGAGAAGTATTCCTCACAACAGGTGTTTCATACAAACTTCCCAGAATTGTATCTCTGACTTCTGAAATCTTCATTAACTCATATAAGGGAAGACTGACTTTCATCTTCTTAACTTCTTCCAGCACATAGGAACTTAGTCTCTTCATATCATCTCTTGGAAGATTTTCTTTCTGAGGGCGTTGCACTTGGTGAATAGGCTGCTGGACGGTCTGTTGTCCATTTCTATTTTGCATCGCACTCTGCTGTTTGTACTTTGGAGAATCCTTAGGTGCATTGGGATTATTGCTTGCATTAGGATTCGTTGGAGTTGTGAAATTATCAGGAGGTATTGATGACGTCAGGGGTTCTTTCTGATGATAACTCCTCTGATATATTTTGGGTGCCCCTCCAGATGTTTGAAAAGCTTCACCTCTCTTCTTCCTTCTACCAAAACGTTGTTATTGAGAGGTGGAAAAATATAATTGTCCTGGCCAAGAGGCTCCTCTGAATAACTATCTTGAACTTTTGAATATACTTGAGCTTCTGAATACATTTGAGCTTCTTCCGCTTGATAGTCTGGCGTACCCACGGGACCATTTGCTGATGTTGGCGGAAATCTGTGATTGATTTGCAGTGGCGTGTAACTCTAGTACTCAGGCGGGACATTAACATCTTCTAGGATTAATGCCTGGTCATATCGTTGCACTGGAACTATCTCGTATCCTGTAGTCGGAGGATTCTCAGTACCCTCCGTATTCTTCACTTCTCTTTTGAAAATGTCAGCAGCAACTTGAAATTCATGGCACTGGAGCTCTGAGTGCTGATTTGTATTATGAAGTCTACACCATCCCGACATGGCGGCTTCAACCAAGAAAACTCTGTCAGCGGGACGGTTCTCTGTAGTTGGCAGGTTATCTAGCGGTGAAGGAACTCCTCCGTTATTGGGCCTTGTATTCCAGGACCTTTTCTGATATCCTTGGTTGCTACTTCGATACCCATGACTATTATCGTGGCCACGTCCTTGATGGGCATCCTGATGATGTGGAGGATTATTCTGGTAACCTCAATTAGCACCTTGATGCGATTGATAATTCTTTAACATGGATTGCATCTGATTATTTTGGTTTTTGAGGTAGGTCACCTCAGTTGATAGCCTTTTCATCTGTTCTACTAATTCTTTCATTTCTTCCTTCTCCTCCTGAGTCCTCGTTGGTGGCACTGTGTTCTAGAGATAGACAGGCTGTGTTGCTTGAGTTTGGGACAAAGGTATCCCAGGATGGATAACTAATTGATTAGATGGTGTTTGTATCTGGCTAGCCGGTTGAGGAATTGGATTCAATGGTGGAATCTACTGGTTCCATGTTGAACCCAGTGTTTGCATTTGATTATTTGTCGTAGCCAGGCCGGTGTATAGTGTGGGCCCAGTTATGCTTTTCCCTAAACCTTGACTCACTTTGACAACCTTAGCATAAGGTTGATTCATATTTGACTCACTTCGACAGCCTTATGGAAGTCGGGTAGTACGTCTTGCAACTCTTGCATTTCGGCCATTGCCGAAAAGATTGTTGACGTAGTTACCATTACCATTGCCGTTGTTGCTGTTATTACGACCATTGCCGTTATGGATGTTAACGTTGTCGGCCATTGCTTGAGCAGGAGGTTCTTGTTGTGGTTCTTCTAGAAATTGCTCTCGAACTTCTTGATAGATCTGCTCTATGTCGGATGCTTCTCCGACTTCTTCTTGAAAAAGAGGATTGGTCCTCCTCCTCGTATACACTCGGTGAGCCAGGATGCTTACTGCCACGCAGCTGGTGGTAATACTGGTCTGTCAGCCGCTAGATCAGCCTTTCTTTCTTCCTCGTCCAGAGTAATCGCTGCGGCTCTCCACTGAGCTGGTGATGTATTCTTCTCAAAGATAAAGATCCGCAGGCTGCTAATGATATCCAATTGCTCTCCTTCAATATATGTAAGATCTGGTTGAGGAGTTGCTCGAACAAGATCAGATTGCTCTACTGGGGCCCAAGGACGCCAGATAGTCATTCCCATGACATAAAAGCGTTAAGCTTTTCTTGAAGTTTGATGCCTCGTTGCCCCACGATGGGCGACAGAAAACTGTTGGCGTTTAAATTAGCACCTCTGGAGTGCTGATTGTAAACGTTCAGCTATTTCAAATGTTTTGCAACACTTCTTCGTTATTTAAAGAGGAGAAGTCCCTCTCTGCTGAAAGGAATGCGTAAGGAAGGGAATGGTAAACTAAGGTTCCTATCTTTTTGTACTTCAGCTGTAGGACACAAGGGTACACAAACACAATGCGCCGCAACTAAGGTTTTTCTCTGGTTTCTGCAGATCTTAACTACGACTATTCTAGCTTTTAAATCTATCCAATACCTTCAAGGTAAACAGAGCATGAGGGTAAAGAAGCGGGAATGAAATGGTTGGATCACTTGAATTTGCCATCTCCTGAGAATATGGCTGAGGCTCTGAACTCTCGAGATATATACGAGGATAAGGTTGGTACAAGCAAACACACACTGGCCGTGGCGGATGCGAGACCTGCCAAGGAGGAGGAACCCCTATCTGAGGTATGGGCTAGGAAACAGTTTACAAGAAAAAACAAATTGACGATGTCTTGGCTGACAACCTTGCTAAGGAGGAGGAACCCCTATCCGAAGTATAGATTGAAGGACAATACATTAAACAACAACAAACGATAACTGTGAATGACAAATATCCAAGGAGGATGAACCCCTATCCGAGGAGGGAAATGAAACAAGAAGCTATTAGATACAAGATGTGGAAATAACTCAAATAGGTAGATCAAAATGCAAGCGCCTTCTGATATTCTTCTTCAAGCTTCTTCAACGAATTACAAAGGTTGGGATAGCAAAGGCACGAAATCATGCACAATTACAATCAACCAACGAACTCTCATCCAAGAGTGAACAAATATTCGCTTTCAAAGCTATTGGCAACAATGGTGCAGCAATTTTGCATAGCAGGTAAAGGTTAAACAAACAATGAGCCCAAGGCTCTTATTTATAGAACTCAAAGGAGTGGGCAACCCCAAAATCTCCTTGAGTTAACAATGAGTTCTTACTAATCAATTAGCAAGATTTATTCCTAAAAAGGGGGAACAAGTAGTTAACTGGAAAACTACTTCAGTTAACTGAAAGTAAACAAAGAGTCAACTGGTAACTACTTCAGTTGACTGAAAGTAAACTAAAGGTGAACTTTAATGAAAGTATCCCTCGAAAATAGACATCTACATTTAGTGGAGATCTAAGATCCACAAATCATAGAAGCCGATTAGACATCCTTAATCAGTGGGATCTGACCATGCATGATTTAAGGGATATGGAGATAACTTGGAAAGGGGCATCAAGTTAACTCCAGTTACATTTAATGTCATCCTGAGTTGACTTGGAAAGAAAGCATCAAGTCAAACTGAAGTATCATATAAATGCCACTTGGAGGGTGTAGGATGTCCTTCTTTGGTGCCTTTATAGCTCACCATTAATCAGCAGTGTCTCTATCCATTCGTTGACTTCATCAGCCTCTGGGGAGTTAATGCTCTGTAGAATGATGACGTGGCGTCGCAGCATTACCTCACCCGTTGTGAGTTGATTCCCGGAGTCTATACACTGAGATGCTACCTCTTTGAACTTGGTTGATAAAGCTGCCACCTTAGTGGTGACCTTTAGTGGAGATCTATGCTAGGATATTACCAACATTCTTGCGAAGTTGATAATAGTGGCGACCACCCGTCTGTAATCAATCAACTCTACTGAATGGGCATCATAGGCTTTCACCTTGTACGCCAACTGTTCCTTCCAAGCAAAGAGATGTTGCTTGTTTTCCTCGGAGTAGATTGATTGATATGCCAATTGCAAGTCTGCAATTGTGCTATCGTCTTCTAGCCTCTTCTCTGCAATTCTTCGTTCTGATTGCTAGATCTCTGCACAAAGTCCATGTGCTCTATCCTGTAATTGGTATAGATTTTCCAGTATACATCTTCCCTTGAGAACAAACTCTTCCACTTGATCTCTCAAGTGTTTGCCGTATGTTATCAATTGTTGATGATTTTGTTCTGTGGGGAGATCTAGCAATCCTGCTGGTAAGGCTGAGACGTTTGGGGTGCCATGCATCAAGCTGGTTATGTATGACCTCAGTTGCTGATTTTCAACCTTTAAGGCTGCTTTTTCTTTTCAATCCTTGGCCATTCTTTCTTGTGCGCTCACCGAAGCTATTCTGAGAAGATCTGCCTCTACTTGTCGTGTAGTCTTCCCGAGGTTAAGTTTAGACAATGCATAGTCTTCCACTTGTACCTCGTGTATGCTTCTCTCTACTGGTGGGGCAGCAATCTCTATGATAATTTCACACTCTGCATTCCTTTCTATGTGAACTTGTTTCTTCAACCTCTTCGCCGGCATGTCTTGTGGGACGTGGTTAAATTCGGTGAAGTCAAGTTCATAGGAGGGTTTTTCTCTCTTTCTTCCTAGGAAGCCTTCAAGCCAAATGGAATCTCGGTGAACTTCACTAGGAGGAATATGAGGCCCTTGAATGCTCGATGTGTGAGATTTTGCTAGAGAAATGTTTTTCGATGGCGAATCCAAGTCAATGAGGACTTGTGACGGCTGTGATGGTGGTGATATTGGTGGCTCTGTTTCCATAACAGGCACTGTTCCTGTTGCTGCTCCTTCTGCTATTGGTTCCACCACTAGTTCTGCCACTGGCTCTTCAACAACTATTGCTGCTGGCTCCTTAACAACAACTTCTGCTAGTTCAGGAGTAGCAGTCTCTATTCCTTGCTTTGGGGCAGCAACACCCATGATTATTTCAGGATTATGTGTGGCTTTCTCCACAGGTGTCCTCTATGTTCTAGGCTTTGTAGGCTTCGACATCCTCATCCCTTGGGGAGGATTGCACCATT
>VDFB02153146.1:0-21366 GCA_007258455.2 Sequoia sempervirens | reverse complement strand
GAACTGGAACTCTAAGTGCCTCAAATCTAACTCAGAAGATTTTCAGGTGCAAATCTAGGAAACTAAAACTGCAATATCTTTCCACCTAGGAATAGAAAATAAAAACCATAAATTGGGAATTTCATTATGATGAAAAGGGTATCCAAAAATGTAAAAACATCTAAAGACTGAGAAACTTGAAATTTAACTATTTTTGGGTGATGCAAGATTGCCCTTACACCACCGGATGCTCCTCACAGATCACATACACATTTTTTCATACTTTCTTAAATTCAAAATAATTTCTAGAATTATATGTTTTTTTCAAGTTTAGAACTTGATGACAAAATCTCAATCTTTACTCTCATATTTGTATAATATAAAATAACTACAAGCTTTCCTTTATAATTTCACATAAATGTATAAATGAGATAATTTTTTAAGGTCTCCAAAGTGAAAATATCGACACATCTAGAAGATAAGATCTTAAGCTTCATAAAAGCATCATGGATAATCGGAAATAGTCACCTCCCAACCATAAGGTGGCCTCAATCACTGACCCTCTAATAAGGAGGATTATCCAATGAATTAAGTACATACACACACTCGTTCAAATATGACACTTAGCCAACAAAAACATGAATACCAAAAAAGGATTAAATATATTATGAACCAACTATTTGGTTCTTTGCATGGGGGATTCAAGAGGGATCAAATCCATGGAGAAGAATTAACCTTTGGTTTCAAACATATTGAAAAAAGTAAACTTGGGTCTACAACCCATTTGAGGAATACTAACATGGGTTTCTAACACGCTTGAATCCACGACCATTTACAAATATTATCATATAATATAATCACCTATATTCATTTCCATCACAGCCTATCCACCCAACTTCATTTATGTTTCTCTCTAAAGCCACAAAATAATAACAAATCCCCTAATTTTTTAAAAATATCAAAAATTAAATAATATTTTTTGTGGAGATCCTTTTGCCTCTCTCAACCCCTTGCATAATCGTCTACCTTATCAACTCATAGTGAGATCCATAGTTAAGGGAAAACTGCAAAACCAATATGAAAAAAGGAGTAATAAGGAGAAGCTTCACAAGCACTTTCTTCCAAAACTAATTCGATCACTTATAAAAACTTTGCAACAACTCGATTTTATTTTCAAAAATTTAAAACACAAATGTAATTCTCAATTCAACACAAAACATTAAAATAGTACATTTATATTCCTTTTTAAACGTATGTACCATTTAAATATTAGACATGGAATTAAAAGGGAGCCTACCTCCCAAGCTATGCTTGAAGTTGAGAATAAATCCTTTCTCCTTGCAAGCCTTTCTTCGAAAACTCTCCAACTCCCAAAAATATTTCCAGGTCTCATAATTAAAATAAAATATTAGCCCTTTCTCAAGCCAAGGGAAGTGATTCAAAAGATAGTGATATGACACTCTTAATCCAATGATTGGAGCCACATGATTATGTTAAAATTTTGAAATAGATTTAATAACCTGGGGAACTTTTTAAGAAAAAATCAAAGTTACATAAACTAGAAAACATAAATAATACAAACCCAAACTCCAAGAGATTATGCAATGTCAAGATGACATAATTGCATTAAGAGTTTCCAAGATGAAAAATATAAGCTAGGTAGTGAGTTTATATAGAACTAAGGAGAGGATGAAGGTGGCAAATTAACCAATAGGAATTGACCAATAATAACAACCAATATTAAGTAAAGTGATGAAAAAGTAAATATTCCATCCTTTAAGGGTGGAGACACCTTATCACTTTATCTCCTAGTTATTAAATAATAAATAATAAAATCACTTTATTATCTTAAGAAAGATTAATAAAAGTGTAGGAAAAACCTATAACTAAGGGAAATAAATTAACCCACTAGGAAAATAAAAACCTACACCAACACCACCCTTAAGTGTAGTTTAGGAGGATGTAAAAGATGATGATAGGTCTTGAAAAATGAAGCCATGTTAGATACCCATGTACATATAAGTCCCCCCCAAAGAAGAAGAAGCCCTCTCCCACATAAGAGAGAGAACACCCCCCCCCCAAAATAGAGAGAGAAGAAGAGAAGGACTATGTAGCCTCCCCTAGACCACAATCGTTGAACAATGTTCCTCCAATTAGGAAGAAATAAAACCAAAGGTGTATGCATGTTATCTCCCCACTCTTGAAAGGAATATGTAGGAAGAAAGTGAAAAATGTATGAAGTCTTTGAACTCAGCTCAAGTGTCCCCATGACAATGTTGAAAGCTATCACAATCAAACCAGGCATTCTAGATCACATTGCTGAAGATGACAAATCAAAATCTCCTAGAGACGGATGTAAAACACAATCTAAAGATAATGATGGTTTGACAATAGTTATGCAATGACTGTCATCAAAGAGGAGAGATAAACCCTCAAATGTGTCCTCCAAATCTGAAATGTGATACTCCACAAACAAGTCTAAAATACCTATCAAGAAATCATCCCATAAAGCTGTATTTGAAAGACTATGCATGTCTTGTTGTAAGAAGTCACTAAAGGATTTCGAAGAAGAAACACTAGACTCTATAGTAGCGACAAATGCAAAGACAAAAGAGTGATCCTCAAAGAGAAGATGTATGTCCTCAATAGTGTTATCTAGATCCAAAATGAGCGACTCTACAAACAAACAAGAGATGTTTGGTAGATATTGGTCCCAATCGACTAAATCCAAAAGACATAAATGACCCTACTATAATGAATCACTGGAGGCCCTCAAAGAATCATCTCAAGAATCTGAAGTAGCAACAGGAATTTTTGATGGGGTATCAATAAACGGATTATCCATAAATATGTGTCCTCACAGGATGGGAAAACATAAGTCAATATCATCTAGAAGAGCCTAGTTATCTAAGGAAACATCACTTTCAAATGAAGCAGACAATTGTTGGATGATGGTCCAAGCAATGAAAGGGCACTTAGTGTGCTCTATGTGATGTAGAGTATCCTTAGAAATAGTAAGACATATTAGTCCATAGACCATGTCATTATTGTTAAACCATGTTGTCTTCTAATCATAGTCACTTGGCTCAAGAACGAGTCCAAGGAGATAGGGCAGTAGATCCCACTCAAGGTAGTGATTATTAATCCCTTGTTTCCAAGACAAATAGTTCTCTGAAGTTAGCTTGGAAATATAAGGATGAAAGTAATGTTTAAGAGACATGATTAACCCCATAAATGGAACTTTATCTCAGTTTATGATTACAAAGTGCGTGTATAATCCCCTAAGAATGAGTACAAAAGACACCAATACTCTCCACCCTTTTCACTAGCATCAAAAATCACCCCCCAAATATTATAAGGTTGGAACTTTATAGTTTAGTGTGTTTACAAAGCTTTTTCCAAAATACAATGCTCAGTAGGCCCACAATGGCTAAAATTACAAATTTTGATACAAAATGAATCTAAAAATAAAATTTGAAGCCCTATAGTTGTATAGTGCTCTTCAATACCTTTCCAATGCCTATTTGTTTCCAAAACACAGAGCTCTTGGGCGAAAGTTGTGAATTTTTGAAGAAATTTACAACAAACAACTTCAACTTGCAATAACTGGCAGAAAATGGAAAATTTTATTTTCAATGCCTTTGTGGATGGAAATTTCTCATCTCTAGCTTTCTGACGATATATCATTTTCCAAAAATGGACATCATGACGAAAAGTTAGTATTTTTTTTTAAAAAGGGTTGAATTTATCTTGTAGTGACAACCCCCCTAGCAATATAAAAATTTGACAAAAATAAAATTCATCTAAAATAGAAAAATTTAATATACAGAAAAAGATTAAAAAATATGGTGGTAGATACACTTCCCTATATGAATGAAAAGGTTTATTATTTTCTCTCTTAATTCTAAACCTAAATTAAAAGAGGTGGTTCATTTTCAATGGGGATCTAATATCAAAATTTAGAATATTATTTTAATAGTTAAAATGTTATTCTTAGTTGGTACTGAGGTTTACATGGTGGGGATAAGTGTTCAAATATCATGAACATGTTTATTTATGTAATAACTCCTAAATCAAGCCTCAATTATTAATGAAGCTTTATTCATCCCCCATAGGATGTCACTCAATATTCTTGAAAATGTATGATCCATCAAGCTAAATCTCTTTTAGGACTAGCTTTAGAAGGATGTCAAGAATTTTGTGGCTTAGTGATGTGTGTAAGTGAAACAAAGGGGAAATACTCAAACTAACTACATATTTATAATCCATTTCTATTCTAGGAATGTCTTGGGAATGCATTTCTATGGATTTAATTGTAGGGCTCCCTAAGTGTATTGGTAAACATGCCATTTTAGTAATTGTTGATTATTTGACTAAGTTATGCTTAGTATTTTTCCTTGAAATACCCCCAACAATAATTGTGAAACAACAATTATTGGAAATATTCTTCAAGCTTCTTGGTATTCCATACTCCTTGGAGTAATAAGTGATCATGATCTTACCTTCATGAGAAACTTCTATAAAATTTATTTATGTTGTAGGGTACTCAATAAAATATTAGCACAACCTATCATCCACACATTGATGGCTAACTAGTACAATGGTGGTAAAATTCTATTTATCACAATACTTCCATGATGATCTCACATGAGGTAATCTATGATCAACCCCCACCTTCTTTGGCTACTTATGTTCTAGGTTCTTCCATCGTATATATTGTTATTAACATCCTTTCCCAAATAGATAGGTTTATTTAGGTCCTTAAGAAAAAAATATAGTAAGTTTGAAACCATATGAATCAATAGTTTGAATCAACATAAGTTCAATTATTGTTTAAGTTGGTGATTGACTCTTTTTGTGACTATAACCTTACAATAAATCTTGCTTGAATGATAGGTTGGGTCATATGCTATGTAAAAAAATTATGTCCCTTATTAGGTGGTGCCATGAATTGGGTAGGTGAAATATAAAATCACATTTCCATTCTCTTCAAATATCCACCCAAATTTTTATATATATTTTCTCAAGAGAGTTGTTGGGAAAGCTATATGTGTGTTTTTAATACCTAGATTTTGAAATTTAAATGAAATTAAACTATTATGTAAACTCCTTATTCAAAACATGTAAAATCTCTAAATAGAGCACACAAAAGAGAAATTCAACAAAGAATAACATCAAAATCAACATAAAATGTTACCCATGACTCCATTGTGGTTTGATTTTCTCCTTGAATGATGGGTATGTGGATGCTCTCTTTGCTTTAAGATGACCTATTTTAACAGCATATACTTAGCATAAGTGATAATTGATTGATTTGGATGAGAGTGCCTAAATTTATAGATTTTTGGAATGGGTAATGAATGGCTAAGATTTGATTGTGAGATCAAGGGTAGAGAATGGTTGAGAGTAATTCCCTAGGATCTAGGAATGGGTTGATGGTCAAGGCAAAGATATTTAGAATGTGAATGGAAAGTATTAGTTTACCAAATTTAGTAAGTAGTCATGAGCATGAGGGAAATTAGGTACATGTGCACCTAAGAAGGCTATAACTTTGGGATGTGTTGAGAGAATAATGGGAACAAAAATAATGTGGATAATAGGTGGAAATAGTTATTTATTTATTTTTGACTTGAGATAGAAAAGGTGATAAATTAAATGATAGAAATAATTAATTTAAGTGATGGATTTTAGGTGAAAGGGATATGTCTTGGGTTAATTAGCACTAGGTGATGGGATGTAGGCCTAGGTGATTAAATTGGTTGATTAGGGATTAGGTGATAGGTTTAGTGGTGATTAATAGACTTAGGGAATATATTAGGCATCTACATTTTTCCCCTATTTGATACAATGCAACTAAGTGGCATTGGGTCAAAGAAGATATACAAAGTAGGATGGGATGAAGTGAAGCTCTTCTAACAAGTTGCCCTAATTTCTTAGGGATGAAGATGGAAGTGACTCCCCATCAAAAGAAGTGTTGGGTGAAATGGAACCCAATAGGTGTCTTAAAAATACAAAGGGTGATAAAAAGATGTGCCATAAAGGATAAAAGATGACTTGAAAGAAATTATGTTTTGATGTTCATGCCATGAATATAGGACTGATTATAGACTAAGCATTTGGATTAATGCCACTAGGATGATTGGATTGGATTGGCATGTATGTACATGTTAAGTGATGAAATATCACAAGGATGTAATGAAATAAAATGACACATGATTGATATTATGGATAAATGATGAGATAATGATAAAAATATAGTAGATGGGAATACATGTTGTCATAGCAACTTCATGTGGAAGGGGAAACTTTTATTTTTCTATAGCACTTAGTATTATGCACCATGATATAAGGGATCATGATGATGATGTTCCATGTGCATATAGAGTGACTCTCAAACAAAGATGTTACAAAATAGAATAGTGATCCAATAGACATGTTGTCATAGGGACACCATCATATGAAGGATGAAGGTGACTATGATGGTGTATTGGAAGGAGCACTAAGACTATATGAAACAAACACAAACCCATATAAACAAGCAATAAAAAACATTCCAACACAATGTTTAATATTCCAAAGAAATAAAGGTGAAGGAATAAAGAGTCCAAGCCCCTTACAACCTTTAGGAATTCCAACATAATGTTGGGAGGAAATATCAATGGACTTCATTACAATTTTGCTAAAATCTAATAATCTTGATGTAATTTTAGATGTTGTGGATAAACTCGCCAATTATGCATTTTTTTGGACTCCCTCACCTATTTCATGCAAGCATTGTGGCCAAAATATTCATGAAAAATATACAAAAAATCATGGAATTCCCAAAATCATAGTGAGTTATCATGACCCTATCTTCACTAGAATTTTTTGGACAAACTTATTTACAACATGGGGTACAAAACTATCGCGGAGTTCCTATTATCATCCACAATCATATGGCTAAACAAAAATTGTGAATAAATGTTTAGAAAGATATTTACGTTGTTTTTCCTTTGATAAACAAACACAATGGTATAAATGGCTACCATTAGCAGAGTGGTGGTACAACACATCATTTCACACATCTAGTAAAATGACTCCATTTGAGGCTCTTTATGGGTATCCTTCACCATCTGCCACTTCTTATTTACAATCTCATTCTAAATCTCATGCAGTAGAGGACCATATTCAACACCAACAAGAAATACTATAAATCCTTAAGGATAATTTAGTTATGGCTCAAAATCAAATGAAAAAACATGATGATCAACATTGTAGTGAGAGGAATTTTTAAGAGAGAGATTGAGTGTTTTTTATTACAACCATATAAACATGTTCCCTTTAATAAACATAGGAAAATAAAGCTCACACCTGAATTTTATGGTCCCTATAAGGGTATGCATCGAATAGGAAGTGTAGCTTATAAGTTATCACTTCCACCCTCATCCAAATTTCATCCTATCTTCCATATTTCTTGTTTAAAGAAAGTAATAAGTAACAGTATTTCAGTCCAGTTAGAATTGTCAGAGTTAGATGAAGAAGGAAAGTTTATTTTAGAACCGGAGAAAATTATTGAATAAAAGAGAAATAGTTACAAAATAATATTCCTAATCAAGTCAAATAATATTCCAATTGAATATGCCACATGGGAAGATGAACAATTCATACTAAAGCATCCAAAGTTACTAAGCATTGAGGACAATTTCTTATTTGAAGGGAAGTGGCATGTTAGGTCCCTAATATTATAGCTAATGTTATGACCCTAATATCATATATTCCTAAGTAATGAGTTAAGAACTTGTTGCATGCTTAACCTTAACATTTGTTTTAGTTAATATCTTAAATACTCTTTATTAGGATGAAGGGGTATGACCCTACATAGTTAAGCCTATAAATAAAGCTTTGGGAAAATGGGCATCTCAGAATGCCATCTAGGATTAGTATGTGTCTTCAGTAACATAAGCATATACTATAGTTTATGCCTTAAAGCTGAAACTGACATAGTTATTTTCCCACTGTTAATTCTTAAAGGAAAGAGGTTGTAATTAAGTTTTAGATAATTTTAGATCAAGAAGTAGATCATTACAGATCAAGTAGTTTCAATAGTATTACAGACACATAAAATGAAACAAGAATAATAAGATAGAAGAGAAAAAATAACAAACAGATTTATGTGGGGAAAACCCTTTTGGGTAAAAAACCCCACACTCCAAAACCACAGAGCCAATATATGACTCAATTACAGTACATTCTTCAGTGCATTATAGGAGATTTACATCTTGTTTCATCTCTAGCAAAATTCTAGTAGCATAACCCCTATGAATAACTCTCCTCTCATGACTCCTCTAGAATAACACCAATATTTATAGACTATACAGTGCTCAATATAGAAGTTTCCTTAAACCCATAACCATGAATGAACATGCACCAAGAAAGGCACTACATGTAACAACATGCAACATGCACATGCAAAAAATCACCTGTCAAAAATTTTGGCATCCACATTCCAAGTTTAACTCAACTAGGAATAGAAACTACATCCATGCACAACTTTCCTTGCAAATGCAACTCCTAATGCTAGAGGACATTAATCAAAAATATGTTAAGAGTATTCATTCAAACTATTACTCTTCAAAAAGGTGTTAAAATCTATAGAAGTGTTAGAAACTACTAAAAAGAGGCTTAAAAGACATTAGAAACCTTTTTTGGAGTTGAAATTTTTTGTGGAGATTTTTTACCTAGGTAAGGAATTGAAAAAGATGATTGGGTAAGTGATTTAAGGAATTTATAAATAAATTTTTTATTGATATTAGGTCATTTTATGTTTTTATAATAGAATGCAATTAATTTAAAGTAAATCAACTTGGATAAACATAGGTTAAAGGGCATCTTGTTTGGTGACAGCTCACAAGTAAGATTTCAAAGGTTGAAGGTGTGAATCCCATAACATCATTTTCTTTTACAAAGATATTGAACTAGAAATTAGGATCTTAAGATACTAATAATTATAAATAAAATATAAAATATTGTAATTATATTGCTTCTGGCTTTGATTGTGTGTGAGTTTTTTCATCAACATTTCAGATCACACTATGTGATCCATCATTAGGATAGAGAACTGAAGAGAAAAATGGATAAGTTGCAGATCTGGCTGGGTTTAATAAGAGGGAGATGTTTGAGAGAGGGGAAAGCACAAAACCCAAGGAGAATTACAAGAATTAAAAATAATAAAACAAATGGATAAGTAAATAAAAACAAAAAGAATATGCACCAAGCAAGAAAATAAAACAAGAGAAGTAATAATGAAGAAGGGGAAAAATAGACAAGAGAGCAAGAAAACTAGAAGGAGAAAAAAGAAGAATTTAAATAAGTGCAAGGAGGTATGTTGAAAAATCTAAAAGAACCTACAAAGCAATGAGAAAATTAAAAATTAAAAAAACCAAATATATAAAAAAGATATATAAATATGCATGCAACCAAATACAAGCAAAATAAGACAAAATTGTAAACTTACCTGCAATTATAAATAAATGTATATCTATATATACATGTATGCCTAGCTATGAACATACATGCACACACAAATATACAAAGGAAATTAATATTTAAGGGGTGCATAAATACAAATATACAAGAATACAAAAAACTATAACAAAAATAACCAACAATAAGTACAAGACAACACAACAAAGTAAAAAATCCAAGAAATAGACACAAAAATGCAAAATATTTGTGAATAAATAAATACATAAGAATGGGAAAAATAAACATTAAAACAAAATACAATGAACATTAAAACACAAAAACAAAAACAATTAATAAGCAATAAGCAAAGATGCATATAAAAGACAATTTAAATATTATAAAAACAACAAAATTAAATGATAAAAACTTTCAACAATTACAAAAATAAACAAAACAAAGAGGAAAATAAGTGAACACAAATATTTACATTGAACTACATTTAAAAATCCAAAAAAAAAAAAGAAAAAACTAAACAAGAACACAAAAGACAAAGCATATACATATACATATCTATATACATATATATCTATATCTATATACATAGATATATATATATATATATAAAGAGAGAGATGCCTAAAATAAATTATGAATATAAATCTAATACCACAAAGCACTCATAAATAAATAAAAACAAAAAAAGTATCAATTATTGAAATTATATAGAGAGAGAGATGCCTAAAAGAAATTATGAATAAAAATCAAATATAAATCTAATAACACAAAGCACTCATAAATAAATAAAAACAAAAAACATGTATCAATTATTGAAATTATATATGCAATTAATTAATCAATTACAAAACAACAAGAAACCATAAAAACAAAAATACCTACAAACAAAAATGCATATATATATGTATGTGGGTATGTGTGTGTGTGGGTCAGTGTGTTCCTATGTGCAACTAAACAAAAAGAAAAATAGGATTCAAGAAGAATTGAAAAGAGAGAAGCAAATAAATAAAAGACCTAAATACATCCAAAAATAAACCAACAAAAACAAGAATGCACAACCATGCATATATATACACCTAAATGTAGCAAAATGAATTTTTAGTATATATATAGGCAGAAGGGGGGCAAGCAAACACTGAACGAGAACCACAAAGAAAGCACATGAGAAACGAGAGGGAGAAAAGGAAACTTTAAAGAGAAAAGAGGATCGGACACGGAAGAAAGAGAGAGGTCAAGACACAAAAGGAAAGGAGAGGGAGGATCAAAGAGGAACAAAAAAAGAAGGGGGGGAAAAACACTAGGGAAGGGGGAGAGGGAAGGCAACCAATCCCAGGAAGAAAAGGTTGAGAGGGGGAGGACGATGGAGGTTCCCCAGGTTTGACAATAGAGGTTGCCAAGAGAAGCTTAAGCCCCACCCTTCGTCACGGTTGAGGTTGGTTGGGTGGTTGTTGATTTCAATGGTTTCCTTTAGCTTCCTCTTGAAGAAGTTGTCTTCTTTGAACAAGATTTTGCAGTTTTCCAGACAGAATTGAAAAGAGATGCAAATAAATAAAAGACCTAAATACATCCAAAAATAAACCAACAAATACAAGAATGCACAACCATGCATATATATACACCTAAATGCAGAAAAATGCATTTTTAGTATGTATATATAGGCAGAAGGAGGACAAGCAAACACTAAATGAGAGCCACAAAGAAAGAACATGAGAAACGAGAGGGAAAAAAGGAAACTTTAAAGAGAAAAAAGGATTGGATGGGGAAGAAAGAGAGAGGTCAAGACACAAAGGAAAGGAGAGGGAGGATCATAGAGGAACAAAAAAGGAAGGAGGGGGGAGGCAAAAAACCAGGGAAGGGGGAGAGGGAGGGCAGTCGATCCCGAGAAGAAAAGATCAAGGAGGGCGGGGAGGATGATGGAGGTTCCTCAGGTTTGACAATAGAGGTTTCCAAGAGAGGCTTGAGCCCCACCCTTCGTCACAGTTGAGGTTGGTGGGGTGGTTGTTGATTTCAATGGCTTCCTTTAGCTTCCTCTTGAAGAAGTTGTCTTTTTTTTGTCAAAGGCCTATCCCAAAAAATCTCTAAAATCCTCCATAAAAGGTCTTGAATTGTGCTTTCAAACCTGTTTCTAAGATAAATAATTGTTGTCCTCCCCTTAAATATCGCCAAGACATCCTTCTAGACTCAGGAGTCTACAAAGTGGTATGTTCTTGCGGCACACTATACATTTGGAAAATGGGTAGATCGTTTAACACTAGATTCAGAGAGCACAGTACTAACATAAGGCATGAGTGTGTTGCTAAGTCTGCCCCTACTGAGCATTCCTCATCAACCAAGCATCATATTTTTTCTGGAAAACCCTCAAATCTTGTTCAAATAAGACAACTTCTTCAAGAGGAAGCTAAAGGAAGCCATTGAAATCAACAACCACCCCACCAACCTCAACCATGACGAAGGGTGGGGCTTAAGCCTCTCTTGGAAACCTCTATTGTCAAACCTAAGGAACCTCCATCGTCCTCCCCCCCTCCTTGACATTTTCTTCCTAGGATTGGCTACCCTCCCTCTCCCCCTTCCCTAGTTTTTTGCCTCCCCCTTCCTTTTTTGTTCCTCTCTGATCCTCTCTCTCCTTTCCTTTGTGTCCCGACCTTTATCTTTCTTCCGCGTCCGATCCTCTTTTCTCTTTAAAGTTTCCTTTTTTCCCTCTCATTTATAGTGTGCTTTCTTTGTGGTTCTCATTTAGTGTTTGCTTGCCCCCCTTCTGCCTATATATATACTAAAAATGCATTTAGGTGTATATATATGCATGGTTGTGCATTCTTGTTTTTGTTGGTTTATTTTTTGAGGTATTTAGGTCTTTTATTTATTTGCCTCTCTTTTCAATTCTTCTCGAATCCTATTTTGCTTGTTGTTTAGTTGCACACGAGAACACTTTGACCCACACACACACATATATGCACATACATATATATATGCATTTTTGTTTGTAGGTATTTTTGTTTTTATGGTTTCTTGTTGTTTTGTAATTGATTAATTAATTGCATATATGATTTTCATTTTTGTGTCTATTTCTTGGATTTTTTACTTTGTTGTGTTGTCTTGTACTTATTGTTGGTTATTTTTGTTATAGTTTTTTGTATTCTTGTATATTTGTATTTATGCACCCCTTTAATATTAATTTCCTTTGTATATTTGTATGTGCATGTATGTTCATATTTAGGCATACATATATATAGATATACATTTATTTATAATTGCAGGTAAGTTTACAATTTTGTCTTATTTTGTTTGTATTTGGTTGCATGTATATTTATATTTTTTTATATATCTGATTATTTTAATTTTTAATTTTCTCATTGCTTTGTAGGTTCTTTAGATTTTTCAACTTACCTCCTTGCACTTATTTAAATTCTTCTTTTTTCTCCTTCTAGTTTTCTTGCTCTCTTGTCTATTTTTTTCCTTCTTCATTATTACTTCTCCTCTTGTTTTATTTTCTTGCTTGGTGCATATTCTTAAGTTGTTTTTCTTTACTTATCCATTTATTTAATTATTTTTAATTCTTGTAATTCCCCTTGAGTTTTGTGCTTTCCCCTCTCTCAAACATCTCCTTCTTATTAAACCTAGCTAGGTCTGCAACTTATCCATTTTTCTCTTCAGCTTTCTATCCTGATGATGGATTGAACGGAATGTGATCCTAAATGTTGATGAAAAAAATCACACACAATCAAAGTGAGAAGCAATATAATTACATTTAAAATAGATTGTGGAAATCTTATAGCACTAATAAAAACATTTTCAAGTAAAAAAATCCATAAAGCATCATTTTATTAAAACACTTACAAAATTGGTTTATTATAATATAGACCCAACATGGGGACACTCCTCTACATACTTCTACATGGAAAATAATACCTCATGTACACAATGTTATAATTCGCTCTAAATATCCAAAATCTACACCTCTCAAATGAGAGAGAACCTCCTTAAATATAGGATAAAGGATGTCATAATACCTTAAGAGGTATTAGTCACACCTATTAAAATAACCATCATAAATAATTAATAATCTAATAGGATATGCTTAATAAAGCATATAATATATAAGGTTTAATAACCTTATATTAGGACATTATATAAATGTTAAAAGGGTATGACCCCTAATAACATTATGTTCTAACATCCCCCCTTAATGTTAATAGGGAGCATCACATGTCAATTTTCATAAAAGAAAAAATGAAGTACCCCAGTAACGTAGGTATTCTTTGATAGTGATAAATAGGGACAAAAATATATGTCAAGATGAAATCCATGTATATTGGACTACATGAAAGTCATCTTGATGCAAGAAAGGTCCTCCACTCTACCAAACACCATTCACAAACACAAAATCTCACTCACAGGAAACACTATGTCTTAATACCATCAACAATATCGATTGCAAACAAACTTGATTTTTTTATTTATTCAATTGGACATCCATGGCCCAAATTCTTCATAGGACAAAAATAACTCCAAAATACCTTTACGCTCCCCTACAATCACCTTGTTCCTTATTCTCTACACCATACACGGCCTTATATATCTTTTTTTGTTGTTTTGGGATTACAAATTGCATCTTTGTCATGACCTTTCCATATACCCCTACTCTTGGGATTTTGTTTACATGCTTGTATTTCATCCTCAAACTCTCTATTCTTCCCTTAACCACGCCACCTATTGTTCTTATGTTGGCACTTAATTCATCTACTATCGATCATTACATAGTTTTCATAGCATTTCAAATTTGCAATGATTGTTTCAAGCAACTGTGGCCCTCTTTCCTCCAATGCATCAGCCTCTATTCTCTCTATTTTGTAGCTAAGTCAGTGTTGCTCTCTCCTCTTCCTCTAATCAGCGTAGCTCTCTTTTTTATTCACTCCCCTTACATCCCTTCACAGTGGTTTTTTTTCCTTCTCCATACTGCCTACTTCAAACTCGGGATTTTTTTTATAGGTCAAATTCTCTTACAACATATGAACCTTTTTTTTGTGCACTTCCTTTCGTGTATGTGCATACACTCACCTCTGTTGCGCCTCTTTTTTTTCCTCCATAGTTGCACTATTTTCTTTTCTTTGTTTTGGCACTGGACTTCATTCAATGCCCCTCTCTTCTTTACTTAACTAACCCCTCCATATGTCTTCCTTCGATTCTCTCTTCCTTGAAGATGAAGAGGCATATAAACATTTATTTCAATATTTTAAAAAGAAAATAATATCATCGGCCAGATGAATAACAAATCATCAAAAAAGAAAGAGAAATATTAATCCAAAGGTTTCACTTCAATTAAAATTAAAAAACTCCTTTGTGTTTTCCCTTTTCCAATTCAACATTTAAGTGCCACATCAACTTTCCAGTAAAATTATATGACAACAATTTCTTGAGGCAACATGTTGATTAGTTCATGTGCTTGATCTATGCTTTCACACTTCGCATGCATGTCAAACAAAGGTAGTTCCAAATACAACATTTGACAAAATTCCACCAAAGCTCTATATCTCGCTAAAGCATCAAATTTAAGAGGTTTAGGCACTACAAAGAGTGAACCAAACAAACCAAAATAAATCAAAAATAAACCAACAATATTTTTGGGTGGTGTTGATCGCGTGTCTTCTCGTATGCTCCTAAACCAGACACGCCGAGTAGAAATATTGTGAGCATAGGCTCACAATAGCAAAGTTGAGTAGTTGCACTACTCTTCCAAGTTTACATCAACCGACAGCAAACTCCTTCATTGTCCAAGTGCTGAAAATCAAACTTTATTTCATCTTTTCCAACATCATGTTGAAACACGCACCACCTTCCTCCAACACCACTGCATATTCCTCCTTTTCCCCATCGTGGACTCATGTTCACCAAAGCTCGACTTCCTCCACCAAATACTTTCCACACTTCTCTCCTCCTTTGTGGGTTCAAACCCACCTCTAACTGTCCACCTCCACCAAAAATAATCTATATCATCTTCAACCACCTCTACACACAACCACACACCATCTGCAACATATACTACATGCTCTAGTTTCCTACCCATCTCTTCTTCTATCATCACATTTGAAAAACATAATAACATCACAAAGTTGTTTTACCTCATCCGCATTTGCAGTTGCAACATCGAATTCCACTACAACATCTTGCACCTCGTCAATTACAACTTTTTGCTCTTCGCTTTTTGCTGCATCATCAAGATTTGACATCCACTCATTCTCAATTTCCAACAATTGTACAAAAAAATTGAGTTCACCATCACCATTCACTATGACCTCTTCGCTGCTCGCTTCATTCTTTTCTTCCTCAATCACTGCTACATAAAATTCCACTTCTTCACTGCTCACCTCTTCATTTGCACCCTTTTTCTCCATGCCTTCCTCATGTCTTTTCTTTGTTGTAACCTCATGCTTATCTTCATCATGCTTGACCAATTCTTCTCGTTTCCTTGCTTCCAATCTATCCATTCTAATGGTTATATCAACCATCATCAAATAGATCTTCCTCTATTGGTACTACCTCCATCCATCCCATATGATGGGCTTCTTTCTCACAAATATCGTAATCTCACTTGCTGCAATCTTCTGTAATCCACATCACACTCTTCAAAATTTGTGATTTTTCGCAGCTCTTCAACTCCCTATTGTTCAAGACTTCACAAACCTGCAACATTTCTCATGAGCTCTTATTCACCGCAATTCTTCTACTCTACCTGCAGGTCCTGGTGGATCCTCTCCACTCTCAAGGCTAGCCACTTTGATACCAATTGATGCAAGACAGATCCTCCACTCTGCCAAACACCATTCACAAACACAAAATCTCACTCACAGGAAACACTATGCCTTAATACCATCAACAATATTGGTTGCAAACAAACATGATTTTTTTATTTATTCAATTATGATTGACATTCAATTAGACATCCATGGCCCAAATTCTTCACAGGACAACAATAACTCCAAAATACCTTTGCACTCCCTTGCAATCACCTGAGAACACCATACATGGCCTTATATATCTTTGTTTGTTGTTTTGGGATACAAATTGCATCTTTGTCACGACATTTATGCCCCTACTCTTGGGATTTTGTTTACATGCTTGTCTTTCATCCTCGAACTCTCTATTCTTCCCTTGACCGCACCATCTATTGTTCTTATGCTGGCACTCAATTCATCTACTATCGACCCTTACATAGTTTTTATAGCATTTCAAATTTGCAATGATTGTTTCAAGCAACTGTGGCCCTCTTTCCTCCAATTCATCAGCCTCTATTCTCTCTATTTTGTAGTTGAGTCAATGTTTCTCTCTCCTCTTCCTCTAATCGATGCAACTCTCTTCTTTATTCACTCCCCTTACATCCCTTTGCAGCTTTTTTTTCCTTCTCCATACTGTCTGCTTCAAACTCACCTAGGCTTTTTTTTTTCAGAGGTCAACTTCTCTTCCAACATATGAACCTTTTTTCTGTGCACTTCCTTTCGCATTTGTGCATACACTCACCTCTATTGCGCCTCTTTTTTTTCCTCCATAGCTGCACTCTTTTCTTTTCATTGTTTTTCCCCTAGACTTCGTTCAATGCCCCTCTCCCTTATTTACTTAACCGACCCCTCCATATGTCTTCCTTCAATTCTCTCTTCCTTGAAGATGAAGAGGCGTATAAACATTTATTTCAAGATTTTTAAAAGAACATAATATCATCAGCCAAATGAATGAAAAATCAGCCAAAAAGAAAGAGAAATGTTAATCCAAAGGTTTCACTTCAATTAAAATAAAATAAAATCCTCTATGTTTTCCCTTTTCCAATTTAGCATTTAAGTGTCACATCAACTTTCCAATAACCTCACCATCAAAATCATATGACAACGATTTCTTGAGGCAACCCGTTGATCATTCATGTGCTTGATCTATGCTTTCACACTTCGCATACATGTCAAACAAAGGCAGTTGCAAATACAACATTTGACAAAATTCCACCAAAGCTCTATATCTCGCTAAAGCATCAAATTTAAGAGGTTTAGGCACTGCAAAAATTGCGAACCAAACAAACCAACAATACTTTTGGGTGGTGTCGATCATTTGTCCACCCGTGTGCACCTGCGCCATATCTTGTCATAATTTATAATCCTAGTGTTTTAAAAATTATGCTATATATATGAGGTCTTATAAATATTTTTATTGGAGCTCGGATCTCTTCAAATCATCCTTACTGAGGTTCATACATAGTGCTTGTAGGACTTAAAATAATGCTTTAATAAGTGGAAGATTCATAGAGAGAATAAATTTAATAGATTCACGTAGGAATTATACATCTAGGATTTAGCCACTAGGTGGTGGCATATGCATTCACACTCCCCTTAATGGAATCGCCTAAGGCTAAATATTTATTTGAATTTGGAGCACATAATTCCTAGAGGTCTTATATTATGCTTATTAGGTGGTGTCATACACACTGTCATGTCCCCGAAATGATAACGTTAAAAATAATAAGATATACAAGATACATATTGGAAAACATTTTTAATTATCAAAGATAATAAATATTAAGTATAATATTATAATATAAAGATTATGATTATGATCATCATAACACAAAATATGATGAATTACAATTTAAATATAATAATAATCATTATAGATAATATTATAATTAAATATAATTTATAATGGTTGTCCCTAATATATACTATAATATTAATAGATGAAGCTCTTATTAAATACTCTAATCTAATAGGAATAACTCTAAAGCTCAAAATATAAAATATACAAATATAAATATATAATCCAAATAAGGTTTATCGAATGTAAGAAAAAAGTGATTTATAATTAGTAAGGAAAGAACCTTCGAATATGACCATGGACGGGTCAAATGAAGGAAGACGACTCTTGCTTTAGCGTTCAGGGAAGGACGCGACCAGTCCAAGATATGTAAAGGGATCATTAGCGGCGGAATACAAGAAAGACGACTTCGCTATGCAGAACGAGTCAAGAAGTAACAGGAAATAAAGAATAGTCACAGGAACAGAGAAGTCTACATATAGATCGAATAGAAGGGAATTAAAGTGTCATCACCGTGGCTGAGAACATAGAGACTTTGGATGTATAAGCGGTATCATAGATTGTGGATCTTATAGAGCCTTTATTAAAATAGGGTTTTATGTTCTTGTAGGTGGCGTGGCACTGGTCAATAGCCTTACTGGAGATATCAACTACTGTCTTCACCCATCTGCACAGCTAAGCGACCTGAACAAACGTTATTTGTATAATAAGGACCTAGTTATGAAGCGCTACCTTACAGTGTTCATGGAAGGTTGAACGATTAGGGCATTCAATAAGAACGGGTTTATTAAAGACATCTCGCTGATCAAAATGAATATAATTAAAGGCATTAATCAATCAAAACTTAAAAGGAAGAAGGAACAATCAAATAGAGGGGAGAATAAAAGAGGAATAGTAAGTAATGGTTGAAAGGTTAAATGATTGTGCGTCCATCAGGTAAGATTGATGATTATTTAATCATGCATACATAAGGATCGATAAAAATTGATAATGAATGAATAATATGACATAAGAATTATATGAGTATATATGAATAACGAAATAGGCATGATATTGAAAATAGAATATTAGATACATATTTATGTAGAAAATAAAGACATATACATGTACTTATAAATTGAGTCAATTAGAAATGATTTTTATAATCCTTATTTAAATAATATTTATGATGGTGCAAATAATGGTACTTGAGCCTTATAAGTCATACGACTCCGCTATGATGATAAATGGTATAATAGAATTTCCATCCATGATATCTTGAAAGATGTTAGTATCTAATACACACAGGAAATTTAGTATAAGAGAATCATCCATAATGAGTAATAGGGATGTTTGATTTATTAATCTCTAACGTTCTAATGTCTCTTTGAGAAGCATTTTGAGTGCAAGATTCGGGTTTAACTGTCTCCACTAAAAAGGGGTCATTACACACTCCCCCTCAATGACATCACCTAAGGCCAATCACTACATAGAGGTTTTGATAAGTGATGGCTAAGATTTCAATCTATTTATTCTTGATCATAGTATAAACTAGATATTTAGATTAATAGAATTAGAGAGAACTTTTATGATGGAATACTTTTCCTTGAGTGAGGTTTCCATGATCTTCAATGTGTTTTTTTCTCTTTGGAAATGAGATTCTTTGGTAAGATTAAAATAACTCTAGTTATCATATAGTAAGGTGCTACTTTTACAAGTATCCAATTGAAGCTTTTCCATAAATCTTCTAAGCCACATTGATTCTTTAGGAGATACTTTTGTATTTTTGTCTTTGATTAAAAAATATATATAATATAGCTTCTTTAAAAGTATTACACCATCCATATAAGAGCACCTGCACCATTTATTTTGAAATAGAGTTTATGGTATATTTCCTATAAATGGAATCACCAGAATAGTCAATAACATGATAATCAAATAAAGTTGATTCTTGATGTAAAAAAATAATTTTAATATGCATTTTTCAAGTGTTAATGAGCATATAGTATTCCTCGTCAATTTAGAATATAATCAATTTGACTGAAGATATTTGAAGATCATTAGTAAGGAGAATATATGAGATTTGCATCAATATAAGTATGAATAATTTTTCATGTTTCTTTCAAGGAAAAATATGCTACTCATATATTAATGATCCATAAAAAGTAATTAACAAGTGAGCTATCTTTTCTAGGATTTCTCCCGAAGCAATGTATTAGGGCGATAGCTACTCATTATAATGGTCAATACAAGATATTTATTTATCATTATAGTAAGGTTAAAATGGATCATATGCAACATAGGGCAGCAAATCAACTTGCAAGAAAATGCATATTAAAGTTATATTGAATTCAAATCTCCTTTAAGTATGTCCAATGCATGTTGAGCATGATTTTAATTGTTTAGATTTATCATGAGATTCCTTCTCTTTATTCTTAAGAATATTATGAATCGAGTGTTAGGATTCATAAAAAATAGTTTTATCAAATGGAAGTAAATAATAACCATTGATGAGAATATATAATTGATGTAATATCTTTGTTATTGTAATTCCTTATGTAACTTCCATCATGTCTCATCAACAACATCACAATTTTTAATAGTAGTAACTACATTGAGTTTATCTTTGTTGGTGTAATTAAATGTCTTGTACCTTGTCCTAAGTCATGATTACACCTTAGTTAAGTTTACTTAGGGACCACATAGGAGGTTGTTGGAGATTTTCCACTTTTGGTGGACTTGACATGTCATTACCTCATCACTTCCACCTTTTGTGGACACATCATGTGATTATCTCTCCACCTTTTGTGGAGTGATAGGTTTTCTAGTTGTCTCATGTCATAAGATTACGACACTTGTCATAATCTTATGCCCTTCTATGTTCTCACCTTGGCTATATAACCAAGGGGTCTCTCTCATTGTAATCACAATCATAATCATATCATTGACATTGAATACAGTTTATTCTTGTCATAATCTCTCTCTTTTCTTGTGCTTTCCATTTGGTCTATAGATCTTGGCATCCATAGCCAATTCTAACATGGTATCAGAGCAGGTTGGGTGCCATTGGAGAGTCTCTTTCTGAAGAGAGATTCCAGATCTAAGGAGGTTCCATTTCGTGGCTCTTTGTTGCAGGTTCATATCTGAGCTTGTTGGTGCAAATCTGAGCTCACCATTGTGTCCGGAAGGTTCGAGATAGTTGATTTTGCCTTTTGTTTCATCCAAATCAGACATACGAGGCCAAATCTATGAGGGTTTGAAGCTGAAGTGTGGTTGCCAAATCTAGAAGGTAGCTCCAATTTTTTGAGCATTTTGGGTCAAATCCGACCCTGCCATCATGTCCAGAAGGGCCGAAAACCCTAAGATCAACTGTCAATTTGT
>VDFB02153145.1:0-53620 GCA_007258455.2 Sequoia sempervirens | reverse complement strand
TATTCAGATTGTGCTCAGTTTTGAAGAAATTGTTATATTTTTCACTCAGATTTGAAGATCGGACTGAACAAACGCCCAGATCAATTTTAAATTATCATCCAGGAGTCGGAGTCGGCATGATGTTATCAACTAGGATGAAGATTCCATAAGACAACAGATTCTCGACCTCTAATCGAGTTCATGAGATCGTGGAATAAAATATGACGGGTCTCTATTGAAGCTGATATTACAAGAAAACTATGATAATTTTGTCGATGGCATTTAAATTATTCAACACAATAAAATTTGAGGAAGGACCCGCAAATAAATGACTAATATGACATCGGCAGTTTCAAATCTTATCAACAATAATAAACTACTCAAACATATATCTTCAGAAGCTGTTGCGATCTGGTTATGTGAAGCGTCGGGTTAACATTTGATCATTATTAAATTAAAGTTTAAAGAAGAAGTGGCAGATGTGGGCCCCGAAATTCTGAAAAGACGCGTTTTTGTTTAATGAATGTATTCTTTAAAAAGAACGTTGCTTTAAAGAGACATGGTATTTAAAAATTCTTAATACGTTTTTTCTAAAAACGTGCTTTTTCAAAAGGTCTTCAGAAAGAACGCATTTCTTCATTTACCAACGTGTTTTTTCAAAAAGTCTTCAAAAAGAACGCATTTCTTCTTTTACCAAACAGGACGAGTATCTCCAGATCAGATATCTTCAAACTGACGTGTCTCTTCAATTTAAACATGATTCGACCTTCATGAGATATGTTCTTTTATTGTAAAGACACAATCTTTCGATGGCTGAACAGGGTGTTTTATTTGTTCTGTGAAGTAATCTTACAAAACTGCTTCAACTAACAAAGCAAAATAAAACTAAATCAAAGATCATTAAACAGAAAATCAGGATAATGAAATGGTATGACTAAAAGTTGAAAAGGAAAGGTGATGATCTTTCAACAAAAGGCACAATTTTTGATCAAAGTATATATTTTTAATTCTTTTTAGATTTGAAAGTGTGGTTGTAGTTGAAGATTTGCAGTTCAGTCAGATTCCTACCTCCTTGTGTGGGCTAAAGGTGATATTATTGATCACATAGAGCAGATTGGAGAGTTGGGCTTGTGCAGATCAGATTGAAGGCAGTCTCACTTCCATCAAGTCAAGGTTTGGTGCCTTGCATTAGGGGTTGGTGCTCCTTGTAGGCAGGTGTCTACTAAATGTGCAGAGGTCTAGGTGTTCCTTGTAGGCTATTTTCTACTAAATCATCTTGGTGTAAATTTGTAGGTTGGTGCCTACTTTGAAAAATATTGTTTCAATAAAGTTGTATCAATTTGAGGAAATTGGTTCATATCAAAAATTGATTGTAATAAGTTTGAAAAGAGTAAAAATAAAATTTGTCTTTGATTTGCTGATTCACCCCCCCCTCTCAGTAAATCTTTTGTGCTCTTTATTATATTCATTCCTTGAAGGAGTCACCACCCTTCATGGCTGCCCTTGATAACAATACTTTACTTCCAAGTTGATTGTTAGATTTATTTCCTATCGATGGTTTCTTTACAAGGAGGTGATTCCCCGTTTTTATATCTTATTGTTGAGGGAGTCATAGTCTTGTTGTACCCCAAAATTAAAATTTTTGTTACACTTAGATATTTTGAAGAAATGAGTAAAAGTCTTGTCAAATCAGTCAAAAAGGTCAAAATTTGGGTGTGCATGTCTTGCATGAGGGGTTAAAACGCAAAATTTTCAAAATCGACGATCCGTCCGCTTAAGAGCAAATGCAATCTACAAACCCATATCTCGCCTTTTCATCCCTAAATTTTAGCAAACTGCTATTTTTAGAAATTTTCTTAAATAGTAACGCTCGGTTTTTCCGGCTCTTTCGAAATGGACACTGCAAAATTTTCTAAAATAGAAAGTTGGTCCGACAGGGTCCGAACTGATTTTTGATTGGCTCAAAATACGTCCATATCAAGCTGGTGTAGTCAGAATCTCAAAATAATCAGTTTTGCCCTACTGGGTATATTCTGCTTTTTCAGAAGCATATTTTGAGCTCCGAGGTCAATGGAGGTCATTGGCCCGCTGCTAAATAATTTCAAGATTCAAACTTTCAAATGAAGGTGAAACAATGAATATGCACGTAAGAACAAGAAAGAAAATTGAAAAGTCATGAAGATTTTCTAAGTCTGCTGAGTTTAGGCACCCCTGTTGAAGAAAGGCGCCCACCTTTTTAGGTCACCAGATGAGTGAATTAGGGTTTGGACCTCCAATGGAAGTTGTTCAGTATTCAGTCAGCTTCGCGATGGATATCCCCGTCAGAGCATCCGACAATCCAGTCTCCGGCAAATTCGAGTCAAAGTGGAAGATATAGAATGAAGATCTGAAACTCGAAGAAGAAGATTAAAGTAAATTTTTTCTAAGTCTGGAGAAACTGGGCGCCCCAGATGAAGAAGGGCGCCCAACTTTTCAAGGGTTCAAACAGATGAATTTGTAGTCAAAGTTATAACGAGATGTCTTCAGAATGCAACAGGCTTTCCAGTGAGCTATCCAGCACGACAAACGGAGCTTGCAGTCACCAGATTCAAAGAGCTGAATAGAGGGTCCGATGAGAGTTGAAAAGAGAATCTAAAAGCAAAGGTGAAAAATGTGAAAATAAACTAACTCTAGTGAAACTGGGCGCCCCAGCTTGCCAGGGGCGCCCAAGCTTTTGAGGACCTGAAATCTACTTTTTGGCAGAATTGTTTCCAGAAGACCCCTCCTGAAATCTTCTCAGCTTCGCAACGAGCCCAAACATCCATCAATCCGACGCTCGAAACTCTGAATTCAACAAAGATCACCTGTAGGAGTGAAAGACATGAATAAAATTGAAAATTTTCTAAGTCTAGAAAAATGGGCGCCCCAGTTGAGGAAGGGCGCCCAAACTTTTGAAGCTCATAATGATGGATTTTGCAAAAGTAGCATCTAAGAATGCCTCACCAAAATCAGTCTGGCTATCCAACGAAATATTCAGACAGTCAGTCGAATCTACACAGCTCCCGGAATCGAAGATTCATCAGAAGATCAAAGGGAGAAGGAAGAACTCAGAAATCATGAAAATGGTTAACACGGAAAAAGTTGAGCGCCCCTAGAAGGAATGTGCACCCGTGAATTCGGAGGTCAAATAAAGTCTCACGGGAGGTGCCCAACTTCAAGGAAATCAAAGGCGGAGCAGCATGTCAAAATGAAGAAAAGATTGAAAATGTTAAAATTTTGACTAACATCGAAGAAGTAGGCGCCTGAAGAAAGGCCCAAATGTCTGCGCCTTAGAATATTTTTCTTCAAGTTTTCAAAATTTCAAAAGATTGTAAGATAGGGAGAAGGATGATGCCCAAATTAAAAGAGACCTAGATTTAGGGTTTGAAAATAAAAAGCAAAGAAACCAAACCTAAATCAAACCCTAAGTCTATTTAACACTTCTTTTCAATGTATTTTTCATTATTTTTGCAGGTAGCCTTCAGAGGAGAAAGTTGGAGCAGCAAGTTTGAAGAATTTTTGTGATTCAAGAATCCATAGTTGCTGGTTTTACATCAGATTTTTTAGACCAGCAAGCATAAACCCTTGCTTTTTCATTCTTCTTGTTCCAGAAGATCAAATTCTTTTCGCCAAGGCCATATTTTCACCATCCGGTCTTTTGCCTAATCTTCCCAAGAATTTTCAAGAACTTCATCGAGCTGCTGCAAGTGCTTTATCTTGCATGTCGTGCTGAAAACCCCAAGGTATCTATATTTCAACCATCCGGTCCTCTAATCACCAAGAAAACCCATATCACGTTTTTCAAGAAAATTTCAAATTTAGGGTTGGTCGCTGACCAGCCATCGTTTTCAAATCTAATCAATCGGGTCCATTTTAATTGTATCAACAAAACCCAGTGCCGCCTTTTTCGGTGAAAAAATTGAAGAAATTAGGGTTTGTTGTTTTTCTGGCCTAAATTCAAATTTTCAAAACGGACGACCGGTTGTCTTGCAAACGAAATTCGAAAGCAAAACCCATATCTCAGAAAATTTCAAAATTATCCGCTTAGTTGGCCAAACCAGCGCTCTAAAAATAGAAAGTTGCTCAAGACTTGTTTGAACATAGGCGAGTTTACAGTCATTCTTCAAGGTTTTCAATATGGAGTACATTCCCCTCAAGTTTAAGACCAAATCAGCACTATGTTAAAACTTCATCATCTCAGCTGAAGAACGAGAGGTGTGATATGAGAAAGAGGAAAGGTATCGGAAAAGAGTGTTGCAATACTCTTCTGATGGAAATCAAGAGAGGTGTCAGAAGCATAAAGTTGCAGAGCCGCCAAGTTATCAAATTTGTGAGTCATCTTTTGGGGCAGCGATGTTTTTCAAGAACAAAACTCATAAAGCAGCTGAAGAAGTGAAAGATCCTCTAGGTTTGATCACAATAGGCGAGGAGATCTTGGAGAATCAAAATATTGCCTTAGTTGGCATAGATGCATCGAACCGGGACACTGTTTCTAATTTCCTAGCGGATGTGATCGAGCTTTAAAGCAGCTTTCTTCTAGAAGCTTTCTTTCCCGCTTTCTTTCTATTCTTGGAATAATCCTTATCCATTCTTTGAGGATAGAAAGAAGATAAGATGTAATAGTTGGCGTTTCCCGCTTTTTCTACTTTCTAGGGTTTTATCTTTCTAGATTTAGTAATAAAGCTTGCTTGCTGAGCAAGCCCTAGATTGTGAAAGCAAGGAGATTTTAGGGTTCCCTACTCCTCTGCTTCTCTATAAATAAGAGCCCTTGCTCATTAGTTTTCTTTTAACGGTTATTGTCATAACAAATTGCGAGCCTGAATTGCAGTAAATTGTTATTCAGTTTCAGTTCACTTAGTTAAAACCGTGCTAGTGAGAACAAAATGAGCCTATTGTGCCTTCTATTTGTTGCTCAAGTATTGTCTATTTGTGTTGATAAGCAAATTGTTGAGCCAACAAGGAGTTAGTGAGATTGCTGTTTCTATTGTGTTAGAATAAGTTTGCAAGCCTCCCATGCAATTTCATTCAAGGCATGTTAGAAGTGAGCTTTGTTTTAGAGATTTGAGTAATAAAATCATGAGCCTCTTTTGCCTTGATCTAAAATCTCAGATTTCCGTTATCAGTGTTCTACTTTTATGATCTTTATTTCAGCTTGCAGTGAAGTGTGTAGGTGTTCATTGAAAGAGAGATTGTTGAAGTATTTTGTCAGAAATCTACCTTGTTAATTTCTAACTTCTCTTGCTCTGCTATTACTTGAGAGGCTAGGAACGTCTTTAGTTTAAGTTAGTCGTAGTTGAAACTTCTTATCAGAAAATCTCAGCTGCGGCGTTTGTGTTTAAAAAACCTTGTGCTCTAAGCTGATCAAAAAAGATAGGCAACTTAGTTTTAGTTTACTTTCTTTCAAACACCATCAGCAAGAGGGAGCTTCCCCTCCTAATTTGAAGAGCAGTTTATCTGTGCATAGCTGTCCGTTTTCAAATCCGCATTCCAGAGGTGCGAATTTAAACGCCAACAAGTCTTTCATATTTGAAGGGTGTAATAGTCTACCCCAATTTGGACACAATTTTTTCAAATTTCACCACAAGTATTTCGTCAAACAGTTCACTTAATATGTTGTTTTGAGTTTGTTTCTTGATTGGCTTCAACATTTGATAATTGTTTTCATTGTATCTATCATATTGACTATTCAATAATGTGATGACATGAATTGATTATATATTTTATTGAAAAAATGGAATCCAAGGAATAACAGCAAATTAGCAATAATTTTGATTACATTCCAGGCTCACTATCAACAATAACAAGAATACACAACTAAAGTTCTTATAAATCTGACCTTTAATTACAAACTCCCAAAGCTTCCATGCCAACCTTGCTTACTGGGACCCACGAACAGATATTAGATTAAAGCCTTCTGTCTCTACCACGTTACAAACACCTGCTGAGACATGGAGTCGTGAAATATACACAGCTCCCCTGTCTAAATTTGTATGCTACAATTCCATAAGACTTCATATAAGGTTTGATAATTAATTTCCTGAATAATACGCATATGATAGACACGTCAGCTCATAAAGAGACACGATTGCTAGTGCGGTGGCTCACAATAGAAACGGCAGTAGTTCAATGTAATCTTTAAAGATTAGGACGACCATATATTCGCAATAATAATTCATAATCCACTGTCCATCTTCACTCCCAACTTGGTAATTCGGCAGTGGCTATATGGTGCTTGTTCCCTCATCTTGAATTGTTCGATGGTCTTCCATTTCTCACCTGGTTGTGTATGAATGGTTCGGTAGTTTAAAGAATCAAGGACGGCTGCTAAAGATCTTGGTCAGTTTCCTACCTAGCGCACGTCATTAACTTAGCAGCCTATATCTCTCATCACAGTAGAAGACTATACAGTTGGCGCAAGATTCACTTTCAAAACTGGCCTCGTGTAATATGAACAGCTCCCGATAGAAGTAAATTTATCTTAATGCCTTCAAGACTCCATTAAATTGAGAACTCGCTTCTTCAACATATGCAATTTCTTCACCATTCAGCGGCTGTAGAATGAGTAGCGTCGATCGAGAGAATTTTATTCCTTCTTTGACTCTAAGCCACGACTCTCCAATTTGACAACATTTTTTTAATTTTCCCGAACAAATGCCTTTAATAATAAACTCTCTTTCTTTCAAAAAACGATAACCAAAGGACATCAAAATATGACTTCTACGAATATTCAATCTGACTCTTTATTTCCACCGTAGCTTGTAACTGTTGCCAAATCTTTATCTCCAAGTCTTCATAGATATTACAAGCTCGCGTAAAACATCATTTCTTCCATGATTTTCCCTTATCATCAACATATTTTAGTTCAAATGTCCGCTTTGAAGACCCCTGAATTCATACGGCTTCAAAAAATATTAGCTCTGTACGTGGAGATTCCCAAACGAATTCCCGTCTTTGAACTTGCTATGACCCGACTCTTTTCTGGCACGGCTCTCTTTACCAAAGCATATATTAGTCAACAGATAAATAAGAGCAACCACTCTAAAATATAAACAGTTGTGTATGTAAGATTCTAACATCAAACTTCTTAAATAATTGTGACTCCTTCAATATGGAGGTGCCTCATTCAAAAGTTCGATACAGGCAGGGGGGGTAATAATTCCTCAAACAGTGATTGCTTAGCACCTTATAATTATCTCTTCTAATACTTCGAATTATTGGCTTGTATGCTGCTTCAATACAATCATCTCATTACAGTAATTTTGACCTAGCAGCAAAGTACTAAAATTTAGGAATTCATTTCATGCCCCGAGAATCTACAAAATTTATTCAATTTCTCCTATACAAAAGAACTTACAAATACAATTGTCTTCTTTTTAAAATCTCTAATCTGAATTTTATGATAGAACTGCAAACTTAAATTGCAAATTCCCAAACAACACAACTTCTATCTAAACTTTACAAACACTGTGTAAATTCAAAGTAAATTCACCTACAAGTGGATCTGGGTTCTCGTCCAATCCACTAGATTTGAAGGTTCCCGTCCTCAGCTCCAAAAATTCAAGTTCTAAATAATAAACCAAGCCTGCTGCAAAAAGAGCCCCCCAATTCTTTTATTACCTCTGCCATGACCCTTGGCTTTCTGTTGGTTGTCTCTTCAATTTCCTTTTCTTTTTTTAATTTTCAATTGTGACTTACTTTAAATCTGCATTTAATAAGTCACTTTTAATATAATATATTATTTAATTAATAATATTTCCTTTTTAATCAACATTTGGAGGAAATTATTAAATAATTAAAATAATATTATATTTTTTCCATGTAATATAAAACGGGACATTACAAAGGGTCACAGCTTTTCATGTTTGGAGTTACATCCTTTCACACCTAATTTAAGTCTCTTGCAACATTACTTAAGGTTCTATTCTTAATTGGATTCTTCAAATGATGGTGTGGATGAAATGCTCTCCTTTTTATAATACAAGTTTGAGGGAGTCACACCTTTCCACTTCAATAGTTACAACTCTTCATTATTCAATTTTAGATAAGTTAATTTGTAAGTGCTTCTTAACTCAAGAAGCATTTTGGCAAACAAAGTTTTTAAAATTTTCATAATTTTTAAGCATAATGTAATCATAAACATACATGGAGTGATCTTGCTAAAGACACATGGATATACTTAATACATGTAGTATGCATGTGGAAGACACATAAACACATATAAGATATGAAGCATGCACATAAATACACGTAAGTCATGAAGTATACGCTTGAATACACGTGGGTTACAAAGTATACCCATGAATACGCGTAAGACGCAAAGTATACACATGAATACAAGTAAGTCACAAAGTATACGCATGAATACACGTAAGTCACAATGTATGAATACACGTAAGTCACAAAGTATAAACATGAATACACATAAGTCACAAAGTATTCACATAAATACACGTACATTGCAAAGTATACACTTGAATACACGTAAGTCACAAAGTATTCACATGAATACACATAATACATAAATTATACACATGAAGCATGAGGCATACACGTAATACACTAAGTATACACATAAGTATACATAAGACATGAAGCATGAAGCATACACGTGAATACACGTAATATAAGAAGCATAAAGCACACACGTAATACATTAAGTATACACAAGAAGGGCACATGCATATAGAAATGCATTATTGGCGTACTTAAGAAGAAGGCTGAATAGTTAATTCTAATTAGTGTTGGTTTGTACACAAGCTGACAGGATTAATGCTCTGATACCACTTGCAATGTCCCCTTTTGGGATCACCTTATAATTTGCCCTGAAATCACAATTCCAAATAAAACCAATAGCAGATTATAATTAAAGATATAATTCCCTACTCAAAATTGAGATGATGTAAATCTGGTTATGGAAACCTGCAACTACATTAGATAAATATGACAGACACAATCCATGAAATACATTTAATTCTAGGTCTAAGAGAGACTATATATATATATTATAACAGTCCCAATGATTATGTGGGCCCAACCATAATGAGGATTGTAGAGGAGGGCATGATGAGGTGCCCCAAGTATCCTCTATCCCAGGCCCAACAGCAGAACCTTATCCTCTGTGGCCTCAAGTGGTCCTTAACCATCATCATGAGGTGTACCTAGTGAGGGATCTACAATGTTCCCCTCCATCACGCCAAACCCTCCTCTTATGATTGAAGATCCCTCTTTATTTAATTCAACAATAGATTCAAGTGGGGATAGTAGGGGGCTGCAATAGGGTGTCCTTGATCGTCAACCCTAGGCCCAAGGATAGGACCTTATCCTCCTTGGCCTCATGTGGTCCTTAACCATCATCATGAGGTGCCATACCTACTGAGGAATCGCTCACAGTTCCCCCTCCTTGCATTCCTGCCTCGTCCCTTCATGACCAATTATTGCCAAATCAGAATCATATCACTATTCATAATATTAGTAAATATATGCTACACTGACACATAATACGATATTATATCAATGTTTAATTGGTACAATTATATATCTACATTTATCTGATAAATAAGCATAAAACAACTATCTCTGTGTACCACAGGAATTGATTATGTTATTATTCTGATTGAATCTGCTGCATATATATGAGAGGCTATACTGTTGTTGTATGCCTTAACTATTATCAATATCCAGATCTGATCTTTTCTTAACATTCAGAAGATATCGTTAGTGTAAATCAAACAAATAAAAATCTATTATCCATACTTATATTAAAGAATCATAATTACTTATAAGAATCAATAATTGCTGCAAGCATCATTATTACATAATCATATATAATTCACATATATAGATATCCTATGTGTGTGTGTGTGTGATTATATTTAACTTACTTCCCTTATTGATTTATCATTTATCTACCATTGAACTATCTTCTTCTCATATATACTTCATGATATTGGTCCCTTATATATTTAGGGGCTGCTGCTTTTCTGAGTGCAGACTATTTATTTTTTCCTGATTATTCCCATATCAGACTTCCTATTTCTTCCTGATTATATCTCCTCTCCCCTCCTTCCTTCCTCTATTCATAATCATCTTATATCTTTATTTTTCCATGAAATGATGCATCTCTAACAGACACCTTCTTTTATAAAGACATGACTATTTGTTTAGCAAACCTCCTTTATATCAATTGCTGTTCTAAACTAATTCATATACTTTTATACACATATCGCTGCCTTTTCAAGTACTTTGATCTCTTCCTTTACACAAATATAATCGCTGCCTTTGAGTATATATTAATTGCTGTCCATTTGTAATAATCCTCTTAAGACCTAAGCGATGCCTTTTGCATTCACAATTTCCTAATCCTCACTGCCTTTTTCCAATCGCTGCCTTTGCTGCCTTAACAAATATGAACCTCTGTCCTCACTAATTATAGCCGATGCTTTTGCTGGCTGCTAATACATGTATTTCCTTAATACATATTATTCATGTCTATATTAATATACTGTATGTTTCTTTATTTTATCATATTTATTTTCTATCAGTTTCATATGTATATTTTATATTATTATATTATAATAGTTATAATTATAATAATGTTTTATTGTTAAAATTTATTTTTATATTTTTGATATTTTTTGTGTTATTTATTTTTATTTATTGATTTATTTGTATTTCAAATTTTAGGGGCATCACAGTAACAAAGAATGTAATGACATAAGCATACATATTAGACTAGGTCCTATTGAAATTGTTAAATATTTGAAACGGTTGCAACAAAATAAAATGGCATTCTTATTCAGTCGAGATTGCAAAGGATAATAATTATACTGATAGCATTGGCTTTTTAAAGCCATTTTCCCATTACAACCACCTTTCTAACCTCCACATACCTAACAACAAACTAACTACTAACATGTCTAATGTATATTTATTTAATTATATACAAAAATAATAAACTAACACTATAGATGATGTAAGATTTCCAACATTCCACCCTTACAACAACCATCCAAACAAGGTAGGAACATTAGTATTGGAGTGGACAAGTAAAGAAAAAATAAACACCCGAGAAACTAGGACATACACACAATTCACCCATGTATCACAAACTAACCAAGACACACCTAACAAAACATATCAATGAATGTCCTATGAATTGAGATCTACTTCTACCCACAAGTACAACACTTTACATGTGGACTGAGACATGCTCTACACCCACAATGCATATCTTCATATGTCAATCGAAACATACTCAGCATTCACAATGCAACTCTCCACATATGACTAAGACATAATATGCATGCATAGTAACACATCTAGCTATGAACAAAGACATTATATGCATCCACAACGATACTCCACCTACAAATTGAGACATACTCCACATCTACAATTACAACACTTCGCCAATTGACCAAGACATACTCTGTGTCCAAAAGTACAAACCCAAGGAACATATCCCCAATCCCCCCTTGCTCTGCAAAGGTGAACCAATTTCAAGATCTGCTACCTCTCAAGCATTGTTCCATGACCATCTCTAAGTAAGAAGCTAACTCAAAATGGTAACATGCCTCCAACTTAGTCAAGTGCAGCTTGAAAATATACGAAAGTGTCATTAGATGTAGCATTGATGGCTCTGAAAGCACAAGCATGAGTTGACTAGAAAAAAGTTTTCATTTATAGGGTATCGGGTTCAATAAAAAATGCACCCTATTACAAGGATACCCTTAACACTGAGGTGTGCAATAAATAGTTGTATAAGACACATACCAATCTTTCAACATTACAACACCCTATAAGTCATATATTTCCGTATTAAAATATGTTCACCACTTATATTACCATGATTCCCTTATTGCTTCTATGAATATCTTATATCTGTAATTTGACACCTTATTTATCCAAGAATCAACAAAAAGAGTGATCATAACCTAAATACTTTGATAAACACACTTATCAACACAAAAATCACTTTTCTCTTATCGTTCCAAAAATATTTGTTGTACTGAATAAAATAAAATAGGTGAGTTTTGAACAAACTACCTCTTTTTAAAAAAAAAGACCTTGCCAATACCCACTAGCTTATCAAGGTTAAACATGTTGTAGCCAACCAAAAAATTTGATGTCGATACTACTTGATACTCATTTGTCATCAAATTATCAATCATTTGTGTGTCAAGTCGAAGTCAAAAATAGTTTTTTCCAGTTGAGTTGCAAGTTGTCATGTCAAAATTTATTATTTCAAACTAATAGTTTTTGTAGATTGATCATGGTTGCAAAATTCCAAGTTAAAAATGAAGTTTTCAATTCTGGTGCTCGACTTGAAGCTGCAAAAAAATATATTGGTGAGCAAAGTGCAATGAAATAAGTCTAAGAAAGTGTAATTTTTAGCATGATGACAACTCCAACAAGCATAAAATTCAGCTCAGATCGTGGCAAGAGTCTTTATCTACATCCAATCACCATATGAAAGGTGACAGTAAGAAAAAAAAAGTCATAAAAAGGCAATATCACTAATGAGAAACAATCTAGAAGAAGACAAAAGGCTATTTTCTAATTAGCAAATAAAGTGGCGCTTAAAATAAATAAATCACAACTAAGTTGAAATGAAAGTCAGTGCACTTTTGAGATGTTTCTGATGTAGACGGTTTGCCAAAGAAAGGCAGGCCTAAGGAAATAAGAAATCTTGAACACTTTTAAATATTTTCTATTTTTTATTAAAGTGTCCACCAAACTAATAAGTCGTTCCCAGTTAAATATTTTGAAAGGTAAAGAAGTCAGCAATGAAACCATGCCTTAATTGAATAGATTGTGCCCAAGACAGTGTATGAAGAGTTGAAAGGAAAGCACATATATGAGCCACAAAAAAAGAATATATTTTTCAAAATCAAAAGAATCATGCCAGATATAGTCATGAGCCTTAGTGAGGTCAAACAACAAAACAAATTCAAAATTGTATGAGTATACTGCTCAAAGATGTATGCAGAAGGCTGGGGCACAAAATGAAATAACAAAATTGTGGCCATACTAAGGCACACAAGGGCAGAAATGGCAGAAATTCAGAATATAGGAAAATAAGGAGTTTCTTTACAAAAATCACGACTAGGGCATAGAAGCATATGCCCTACAGCACTAAAAATGTAATTTTCAAAGTCAATTTTCAATAAAATAGAAGCATTCATGGACAAAAATAAGTTCCATTTGTTGTATTGTATACTCAAGCACATGTCTAGTGGTCTAGTGAGTCAAGCACATCTATAAAAAGAAAATTTCAGCAAATTTGTTTTAATCAAAAATCTATGTATTGATGTGCAGTTGGATCTCAAGGGCATGCTTCAACAAAGACAAAAATCAGATTTAAAATGAAGTTTTAAGGCTAGAGTATAAGGCACACATGGCAAGAGGAAAGACACACCTACGCTCACAAGTTTTCAAAGGTGGCTTTCACTCAATACATGATAAAAGAAATTGGTGAATTTAAAGATGGAAGGGGACATGCCTATATAAAAATAGCCAGTCTTCCAAAAGAAAGGCAATGCATATTTTAAATAGAGTATTCAAGGTTGAGATTTTTAGCAAGAGGGTTTGGTGCAAGATCAATAGAAAGAAAAGATTTTCCAAAAAAACAAAAAATTTAGATTCAGAGTGTTGGGACTCAATTTCCCATTATCTTGTTGCTTGAGTCCCTTCACTTTTGTGTGCTTGAGAGGTCCCCTTTATATGCCCAAGTTTATAACCAATCTGAGATATGTTTTGCCAAATTTCTTAGCACAATTGGGTAGAGCATGAAAAATTAGGCCCAATTGCCTTTTGAAGTTTTATGAAATTCGCTATGGGGTGAAAGTTATGCCTTTGCGGGTTTTTGGCTTCCAACTGGCCCAAGTGTAGTTCAAACGCATTCATCTGCAAAGGTCCAATTCAGTTGTTGATCCCCACAAAAGGTTAAAAAAATAGAAAAAATGGCTAAATGTTGGTCTTGCGAGAATCCATTGGTCATATGAACTTCCCCTTTGACCCACTTTTATCCAATTCACTTGGATTTTTACGCTTTGTAGGAAAATCATGCCCATCCAGTTTTGCGAGCATTTCCATGTGAATCGTCTTATTTTTGGTTGGAGATGTTTTTTCCGCATTTACACTTGCTGATAAATTCCCCACAAATGAAATTAGCACCAAGAATATGCTAAGTCTTTGCGGGCGAATAAAATCCATCTTCTCACACCCCTCATGTCGTCAACTTCTTTTTGCAAACTTTTCCCTTTCATATGAACTTCCAATCCGAAGTTCTTCATCCGATTCAAATGGATTTGTCCGCATGATGCAATTGGAGGCCAAACTTCAAGGGTAAATGAATTGTTTCAATGCCAATTGGTCTGGTTCAGTTGCAAGGCTCTGACGCACATGATTCAAATGGAACTTCCTAACCCGCATGAATTTATTGAAGGCCAATAAAGCTAAGAGAAAGGTTTGTGAGTAAATCCAAGTGAACTAGATGTTTTTCCAAAAGGTGAAGTTCACTTGAAAATGAAGTTTTTGCAAGCCCGATGGGTGTCAACTTCTTGCTTGTGCTTGATAGAAGCCAATATTGAGCATTAATGATTTTGTGGGGATATCAATAGCATTTGAATATATCTAAAAGGGTTTGGACTTCCACCAGAGCCGTATTAGACCAATTTTTCTGCCTGATGCCAATAAGATCTTTCAAAGGGGGCTCGATTCTCATCTTACATGCAGATCAGGGCCGGTGACCTACATCTCATTGGGGGCCAGCTTCCCGCAAAGGCTAAAAAGAAAAAGAGAAGAGGATGTGAGAACGGGTTGGTGGACTAAACCTGTGTCGAATGACCTTCGATGTTCTGCAACAATTTTGAATGGACCCCATGGCCCGCGAAACTTCATTTCAACGTGCAAACAGCTCTAATGGCATCAAGACATCCAAATTTTCGTCATTTTGGCTCTACATTTGCATTTCACCTACTCCTCTATCAAGTTAGATACCGATTAACATAGTCTCTCAATGCTCATAATTTTCTTGGTGATCTCATGAATGCATTTGGGCAGTAAAGTTATTGAGCATAGATTTTGACTTGTTACATGCCATTATTGCATGCCAACCCTTGTTTCTACCTACCAGCACTCATGGTGCCGCTCCACAACTAACCTAAGTTATTGCGGCTCATCCCCTTATGATCCAACGCGCCCATTGTAATAACCCACCCTTAATTTTTTCAAATTTGCAGTCGTTAGCGTTAGCCAAAATAATAATGATAAGCAACTTGAAATAAGCTCCTTTCCACTTTCTGATCACCCAGATCCCAATGCGGGCAAGGTGAGAACATACAATGCTGAGGTGTACATTACAATAATTCAAAGCAACCACTTGTTCAGTGGGGTGAGTGATAATACACTGCAATAACTAAAAGTAGCCACTTGTTCAGTGGGGTGAGTGATAAGCAATAATCAATTGGAACTAATTACCTCCCACTTTCTGATCACCCAGATCCCGATGCGGGCAAGGTGAGAGCATACGGTGGTAAGGCTTACAATGAAATGCTACTGAAGCAAACCACTTATTCAGTGGGTTAAGTATGAAACCTCCAAAACATGAAAGGAAACATCCGCTTATTCAATGGGAAAGCAAGAAAGAGTTCATTCGCTTATTCAGCGAGAATTACATGAAACTGAAAGAGATCAACTGCTTATTCAACGGGAAATGGAAATACCACTTATTCAGTGGGGTAAGTAGCCAAAACAAGAGGAGCAAATCACTGAATGGTACTACGAAATCAGTGTTACAAAAATTGCTCAATACAATGATATCAACAGTTACAATCCAGCTGCTATGAGTAAGAAATAAGAGAACAACCTCCCAAATACAATCAGCCCATTGAAAATGAGATACCCCAATGGAACAACAACTGAATACCTGAAAGTAGAGGCGAGTAGAGGTCTGGTCTAACTCAGAAAATGAGTTGCAAGAGGTCTGCAACACTCAAAAAATGCTATTAACAGGTCTGAAACTCCCCAACCAACAAGCTACAAGTTGGCACATCACCCAATAGCATTCTCCAAACACCGAAGAACCTTCACAATCTGATTGCAAGGTTATAGTTGATCATGGCACCACCAAAACAGACTAGACAGCAAGGATAGATGGCAGACTTCATCACAACTCCCAATGCACAAGAGCCCTAAGTGGTACGGTTGGCTAAGAGGGGCAACCAGCTCCCAAAAATCTGTACTTTGGCACAAGGGGGCACCCAAGGATGTAAGACTATATGCATCAATACCCGCAAAACGTTATGCCCTCCTCCAATCAGCACAAGCAAAAACGTTGGTTTGGCCTAGTTGTGAATGGTACGACCAACAAGCATAGAACTTCTGGAAAGCACTCCAAAAACCTCTATAAGAATAGTACTCACACCAAAACATAACCAGAAAACATTATAAGTAACCAAAACTGAAAGCAAATTGAAACCCATCACCAATAAGCTCCAATGGTAACTCCTGCAATGAAGCCACACCCACATCCAGCTAGGAAGTATCTTTCAACTCCAAAACTAGAGCCACCATGAGGGTTTTCGTCCTCAAAGCCCAAAGGATTCTATCTCCAATCCGACAACACTTCATTATCTCCAAAATAGCATAACCCAAATGAGAGCACAGGGGGGTTTAAATAGAAATCAGGGCTCCAAATTTCGAAATCCTTTTTCCCTCCAAATGGGACGCCCAACTCAAGAAATATTAATTTATTTTTATTTTTCACTTATCCCTCCATTTTGACATCCACCTTAGAAAGAGCAAGCCCACCTTTTAAAAACAACTTAAGTCGTCAAACCTAGGCATGGAGGTACAAGGGGGTCATTTTTGGACTTTATAACTTAAGTCATAAAATTAACCTTTTTCGAAGACTTAAATGAAGGTGGATGAACAATATGCCAAGAATATCAAAACTCACCAAACTGAAATTGCCAACCACTAACAAAACTGGAGACCCTACATTCAACAGCTGCTAAGACTAAGTGCCCAAGATAGCACTTACTAAAACTAGTGTGTCCAAACTCCAAACTAGCCCAACTAAGATGCACTAAAACTTACTAAAAATAGTAAGTGTTGAAAATAGACATTGCTAAAAATAGTTGCCCACCAAGGATCAAAGCAAACCTAGAAAAACCCAGAAAACACTCTGGCGACCAACTGCATATAGTCCCTAAAAGTGTTGGCAAGAACCCTCCAAGAATCTTGGAATCCCCCTAAACACCTCTATTTAGCTTACCAGACTCTGGGAATAGGCTAACGATCACTAATAGGCTTAGGAATGAGAAGGGGACATTACAGTCCTCCCTCCCCAAGCAATCGCAAGTTTGGATGCTGCAAAATCTGCCCATCCTCCCAAGTTGCATCCTCAATTGCCAGATTCTTCCATTTCACCAGATACTCTTTAATAGTTCTCCTCCTCAATAACACTCTTTGAAATCAATTACTACTTCTGGTACTAAGACAAGTTGTCCCTCCTCATCCAATGGAGGTAACTCTGTAGAAGCAGCAACATTGTTTCCAAGCGCCTTTTTGAATGTGACACATGGAAAACATTGTGAACTCTGCTACTCTCTGGTAGCTCTAACTCAAAAGCCACTTCCCCAACTATGTTGGAGATCCTAAATGGCCCATAGCTTAAGCTTCTCCGCTCCACTCTTCTTGAGAGTGAACTATCGATATGGCTGAAGTCTCAAATAGACAATGTCTCCAACTTCAAACACACGCTCAATATGTTGTTGATCAGCATACAACTTATGTTGATTTTGGGCATGTTGGAGATTGTCCTTCAAGGATTTCAAAATGTCTTGGTTGTGCTACAACAAATCCTTCACTTGAGCTCTATTGTCACCAAAAAGCAAATCAATGAAGCTAGGGGCTTCACATCCATACAAAACCATGAATGGAAACATTTTGATGGACATGCGGAATGAAGAATTGTAGCAATATTCTCCCAAATGGAGCCATCTAACCCAAGCCTTCTATTGTCCAGAAACATAATTTATGAGATAACCTTCAAGCCACTTGTTCACAATCTCAGTTTTCCCATCCATCTGTGGGTGATAACTAGTGCTTGGGGTGAGCATTGTACCACTTGATCTGAAAATCTCCTACCAAAGCATGCTTACGAACTTGATGTCCCTATCACTCACAATGTTTTTGGGCAACCTATGCAATCTAAACACCTCTCTGAAAAACAAATCAGCAACCTGAGTTGCTGTGAATGTTGTAGTGATGGCAAAGAAGTGAGCAAACTTCATCAATCTATCCACAATCACAAAAATGCAATCCCTTCCTTGCACCTTAGGCAATCCCATAATGAAGTCCATGTAAATTCTTTCTCATTTTTGATTGGGAATGAGCAAGGGTTGCAACAATCATGCAGGAAAAGTATGATCATTCTTGTTTTGTTGGCAGATTTGACATTCTCTGACATAGCGAAGGACCTCATCCTTGAGCCATATCCATGAAAACCTCTCTCAAACCTACCTATAAGTTTTGAAATAACCCTGGTGACAAGACAAGGGAATACCATGAAATGTTTGAAGCACCTTCATTTTGAGCTTCGATTCAGGCACCAAGAAGATTCTTTCTTTGTACAAGATCAAATCATTCACCAACTTGTACCTTTCATCATGCAAGGTACCATCAACTATGCTAGTGGCAAAGGAGTTCATGGCATACTCTGCAAGGATCTGCTCCTTCCAATCAGCTGTAATCTCCATCAATGAGCTCAAATGTGGCCTTCTTGACAAGGCACCAGCCATTATGTTGTTCTTCCCTTTGACATACTCTATGTCAAAATCGTAAGCTTGAAGCTTACTAACCCACTTCTACTATCTGTAATTGAGATCTTTCTGATGCAAGAAGTGTTTGAGACTGTTATGATCACTCTTCATGATGAATTTTCCACCAACTAGATACTGTCGGAATTTGGCCAAGGCATTCATGATTGCAAGCATCTCTTTGTCATATATGGAGTATGTCATCTGCACACCCCTCAACTTTAGGCTCTCAAAGATAATTGGGTGTTTTTCCTGCATTAGAACAGCACCAATCCCTTCTCTTGAACCATCACATTGTAGCTCGAATGGCTTGGAGAAGTCTGGTAAAGCCAAAACAAGACATGAACTCATAATGTGCTTGAACTGGTCAAAGACCTTCTATGTTGCATCTAACCATGTGAATGCCCCCTTTTTAGTAAGATCCGTGAGAGGAGCAGCCAACTGAGAATAGCCCTTCACAAACCTTCTGCAGAACCCATAAAGACCCAAAAACCCCTTCAGTTGAGTGAGGTTTTTTGGTGGTGGCCAATCCAAGATGGCCTTGATCTCCTCCTTGTCCACATTAACTCCCTTCGAATTGATAACATGACCAAGATAGAGGAGTTCAATCATACCAAACTCAAATTTGAATTCTTTGGCAAACAGAGATTCAAACTCCAAAATACTTAGAACCTCCTCCAAATGTTTGAGATGCTCTTCCCATGATCTACTGTAAATCAAGATGTCATTAAAGAAAATTAGCACAAACCTCCTCAACTGCTTGTTAAACACTTGATTCATACATGACTGAAAGGTCACAGGCACATTAGTTAAGCCAAATGGCATAACTAAGAACACATAATGCCCAAAATGGCATCTGAAAGCAATTTTCTCAATGTCCTCTCGCATTCTGATCTAATGATAACCCGATCTAAGGTCTATCTTGGAAAAGTAAACTACTCCATGTAGCTCATCGATCCTCAAAATAGGATACCAGTTCTTGACATTCTTCTTATTGAGGGCCTGTTAATCTATGCACATGCGCATAGTGCCATCCTTCTTCACCAAAAACACCAATGAAGCAAAAGGACTCTTGCTTGGGCGAATGTGTCCCATGTCCAAGAGTTCCTTGATGGCCTTCTCAATCTCATCCTTGTGCCTTTTTGGATGTTGATATGGAGTAGTGATGACTGGTTTGGCACCCTCTTCAAGTTTGATCACATGCTCAATCCCCCTTTCAAGAGGTCGCCCAAGTGGAATGCTGCCAAACACCTTGCTTTGCTTGGAGAGAAAAGCTTGCACATCAAGATGATACTTCTCTTCTCTTCTGTAAGATTGGAAGGCATGATCACACATTTTTCTACCCACTCCACCATATCACACCGAATCAACCATTCCATCCTCTTGAATGAAACAATGCGAGGGCCTCCATTTGATATCCCTCTCAAAACCACCTTCTTCCCTTCTGATGTGAACTTCAACTCCATGGTTTGAAGGTTTAGAGTGACCTCTCCTAGAGATCGGAGCCATTGAATGCCTCGAACAACATTGTTGTCACCAAAACTTACAACATAGAAGTCATCCTTGACTTCATAATTACCCAACTGAATAGACATGTTTGAGATCTTTCAGGTGCAAGTGATTGTGAAGCCATCTACTACCATGACTTTGAAACCTTCAAACTCTTCAGTCTTGAGTCCTCTCTTGACCACAATCCCACAATCCCTTTGTCAATGAAGTTGTGAGTTGCTCCAGTGTCAATGAGAGCAACGATTCGCTGCCCACAAAGAACTTCACAGTGATGCAGGGCATGGTGGGCATCAAAGGTTTCCAAAGATACAAAGCATTGATTTTGACTGATCACCCAGGCACTCACAAAACTCTCTTTAACACAACATGGTTTCCAAGGCTCCAAATACCCCAAAAACTAAATTCATGTTCTAAACTCTTCACCAGACCCCATAACACTTTGGTTATCATGAAAATGATAGGATTAAGCCAATAAGACTCTCTTAAAACACTGGTTCTTCAATTCCTCCACTACTCACACCAAGAGACCAAATTGCTTGTAGCATTGCTAAAGAGCAAAACCAGTCATAATTTATCAAGAAGATGGAGTTTCCCAAAACTAAACACAGATTCCAGTACCCATTAAAGCCTTTTAAAACATACTTCAAACTTAGATAAGGTTGTTTTGGAAAGAATGCCCTTAAAAATGACTGTCCCGCTGTCAAGGAGACCTAATTAGGCTAGTTAAGACAGGGGTTTATTGGATCTATGAACTCCAGACCTTAAATCACCTAACCAACCCCTCAAACACATCAAGTAAGGTCTGCACAAGCTCACCAATCCTTCTTCCATCCTTTATCAACACTATTTCTTCAAACCCTAACCTGTAGGCATCAATTCAAGCATGAAAACTATGAAAATTACCTAGGGCAGCAACAAAACTTATGTAATTTGTCTTCCCCTGTATCTACAAGCACACCCCACTTGAAAAACTCTCTAAACTAACCCATTCCACCGATTTACAAAGGCTTCCATCAGTGGAATGGCTATTTATGGTATTATTGGACTCTCAAACCCTTAGAATGAGGGTTTTTGGACTGCCCACACACAAGTGACTCTAAAAAGCTTGAAACTCAATAAAATTTACTCAAACCGGATTTATTTGAAAGTGAATTCAAAGCTTTATCAAACCCAATCAAAAAGAAAGCTTGAAAGTACTGTACGGACCAGTACCACGCCTGAGAACAGCAAGAAAACCTTAAATTTGCAGAAAACAGGGGGTATTATTCAAAATTTCTTCACAATACAATTGATCTCTGCTTTCCTTTCCTTCACAAGGTTCTTTTAAAGATGTTACAATAGTTTTCTAACTGCCCCTTCAGTTTCAACCGACCAATAACCTTCCCTTTACAAAATGACTCTTCACATTCCACTTTTTTTGCATTTTTTGCAATTTTGTATTTTTGCAACAAATGACAACTTTTACAATTTGACTTCATAGACCTCCTAGAAACCTAGTAATGACTCAAATGCATTTAAAATGGTCCAAACATGACCTTTTTACAATCATAACATGATGAAGACTCAAATTTTACAAAATTGCCTCATGGAGGCATAAAATTCACATGGTGCCCTACACCACACAGACTCAAAAAGACTCATTCTTTTGAAAGTTGGAAAGTTGGGCAAATGCACCCCCACTTTCTTGGTCTTCTTCCACCTCTTCTGGGGCCTCTTCTTCCTCTTTTTCCTCTAAATCTGATTGCTGTTCTGACATATCATACGCTGATTCATCAAGAGAATACACCTCCAAATGATGCACTTTGCCTCTTTCGAAGCACTTGTGTCTTGGGGCCCACAGTTCTTTGCAAGTGAAGCATAGTTTCTTCCTTTGGAGCGAAGTTTCGGAGGTCATCACCAATCCGGGATGGAAACTTCTTGGTCTGATTTGTATCTTTGTGAAAGGGCCTCTTATCTTTTTGTTTGGAAAAGACTTTGACTGAAATTTATGCCTAGGGGCAGCCAACTCCATACTCTTTGCTTTTCATATAGCCTCCGATAGAGTTGGTGGGTCAAAGGCCTTCACCCATCCCTTCAACGGTTCCATCAAACCTTTAGAGAAAAGAACTACTAGCCTCCTTTCTATGATGTTGGGCACCATCAAGGAAAGTCTTTGGAACTCGGAAATGAAAGCATCAAGAGAGTTGTGTTGTCTTAACTGGGCCAGCTCTCGAAATTGCATCTTAGGATCCTTATGATCAAATCTTTCAATGAGTTTGTTGGTGAACTCATCATAGGTATCAATAAGGTTATGGACAAGTGTGACCAAACCGTGATACAACCATTCATGGGAAGCTTGTCCAAATGGAGAGTGGCAAACTTGATGGCATCCAACTTTGGCATTGGCCTCAATGAGAGATAATTGTCTAGCTTCTAGACCCAAGCTCTAGCGGTGCATTTGTCACTTCCATCAAAATGTGCTAGAGTCACCTTTCCTAAGGCTTGTTGATAGTCTCTTGGAGCCATAGGACCTCGGTTTTCAAACCTTCCACCACCTCTCTTCTTCTTCTGGTTCATGAACTGCTCCAAAGACAAAATGTCTCGAATCTCCGTAGGAAGAGTCACATACTCCACATAACTATTCCTCACCTCCCTAGCTATGGGAATTTGAGCTTCTTGCTCAACTGGAGGTTCCTCCCTTTGAGTGAAGGTAGGTTGGAGGAGTCTAGGAACGGATCCACTAGTCATGTCAGCAGTGCGACCACTTTGTCTTCCATTATTGTTAACATTTGAAGCACTAGTCTCACCATTCTGGCACTGGGGTGTGGGAGTCACATTCTAACTCGTCTTAGCCAACAACAATGACATCATGTCCATCATGATGTCAAATTTCCTCTTTGCTCTGGCATTCGGACTTTTTGAGCATTCGTACTTTCTGGCTAGGGTGGTCCCTTATCCCTTTCTGCCATGGACTCTACTGAATTGTCACTATCACCCCCTGGTTTTTGACGGGCTTTGAGGGCTTCTAACAAGGTTTCCTCAACTGGAACTTGAGGAGTCTGAAACAACTGTCTCTTTTGCTCATGGTTATAATATCTGATTTCTCTATCACTCATAGAGAAGTTTTAGCAACTACAAGCAATGTAAGGCACAGGCTAGTAGGATGACCAGATCTAATACCACTGTAATAACCCACCCTTATTTTTTCAAATTTGCAGTCGTTAGCGTTAGCCAAAATAATAATGATAAGCAACTTGAAATAAGCTCCCTTCCACTTTCTAATCACCCAAATCCCAATGCGGGCAAGGTGAGAGCATACAGTGCTAAGGTGTACATTGCAATAATTGAAAGCAACCACTTGTTCAGTGGGGTGAGTTGTAATATACACCCCTGACATTTTATTTTTTTTGAAACCCCTATTTGTTGGTTGCTTGTTCAATGATGTGCTTGTGTATGTTTTCCAATAAGTTTGCAAGAGTATTGTTGTACCCAAACCAAAAATTTTGCTTCATTAAGGCATTTTGCTTAAAAGAGTCTAAACCTTGTAAAATGATTGTCAAAACACAATTTTTGGGCAAATCAAGTATGGACTTTGTGTCAGTTTGATGTCAGGAGGATACTGGTGAAATTTGAAAAAATTGAAAATTAGGGTTTTCAAACACCCCTATTTCAGGTCACAAAACCCTAAAAATTGAAACTTTCAGAATAGACTGAAAATCGTTTTGATTGGATTATTTTGCTTCACGATCACAATGGTGAAGTCGGTTTCAATTAAAATTCAGTTTAAGTCTGGTGGGTAGTTTTTGCTTTTTTCAGATGGAAAGTTAAGAGCTCTGAGGTCATCGATGATAATGGCCAGAGACTTGGTGTTGAAATATAAGCCTAAAACGCTCAAATGAAAAATCTATGGCGAGATAAGTTCTAAATAATGCTTCGTCTCAAAGGAGATTTTTCGCCAGGATGAAAATCATCAAAAAAATTCTAACTCTAGAGCACCAGAGCCCTTGGAGGCCAGGGCACCCTAGATTTCAGAGGCCCACATTTCAGTTTTGGGGTTTGTCACTTCCAAGGAGACTTATCAGGAATTTTGCCAGCTTCGCGATGAGTTATCCAGCCAGCCTAAAAATCTGTCTAGCACTTTATACGGGAGTTTCAACAAGAAACGAGGGGAATGAAAAAATGACTTAACACTGCAAAGAAAAGCGTGCCTCTTAGTTAGGGGCACCCATCTTTTTGAGGGATCAGATGAAGATTTTTGACCAAACGACACCTAGGATGTTTCTCTCACATTTGTCAGGCTTTGCAACGCACCTGTCAGTGGGTCAATCTGAGTTGCTGAATTGTTGGAATTCCAAGTCAAACACAAGGTTAAATCTTGTTCAAAATGTCAAGGAAAAAGCAAAAGGTTTTGGAGCCTTGAATGTCTTCTTTTTGGTGATCTTAGGTATTCATCTTGTCCGTGTTACATCCAACTTTCCATTGCATATCTCCGTTAGATTAGAAGACGAGTCATCAACCTATAGCTGGACTTTAAGTGTTATTTTAGCCAATTGGAAAAATGGCTGTCTGAGAACAAAAGCGCCCCTGAAGGCCAGGGGCGCCCTTGTTTTTCAACCACCAGATGATGTTTTTAGATGAAGTGTACTCTTGGAGCTTTTGTCTGGAACGGAGCCAGCTCCGCAATGAGCCCGTTATTCAGTCCTGAAGTTTTGCCAAACACGAGATACGAGGAGGTCAGAATCACCTTCTAAGTGTTGAAAATGATGAAAATTTGACCAAGTCTGGGTCAAAAGTGCAACTTTTGCCAAGGGCGCCTTGGTTTTTCAAGCCTCAAACCTCAGTTTTATGGATTGCAGTCTCAAGGAGTGTTTTTGTCAGATTTGATCCTACTCTTCAACGAAACTGTCAACCAGTTGATTGGGCGTGTCGATCAATCAAAATCAGTGATTAAACAGGGGCTCCGGCAAGGTTTGAAAATCCAAATTTTCATAAAATTGGTCAAGTCTGGAGAGTGACGCCTTGAGTCAAAGCTTTGACTTTTGAACTAAAGATGACTAAGTGCCCATGAAAGGTGGATTTAAATATTATTTAATATTTAAATAATTCGACTCTTTAAGTGAAATTGTTTTATTTGCAAAAAGGGATGATTTTATCTTTGCATGTTTAGTTAACTGATTTGCATGTTGAGTTAACTGGAATTATCAAAGGTGGCGTCCTATTTGGGGCGAATTTAACATTCAGTTAACTATTTTTAAGTCCCAATCAGATAAAGTCGAACTATTTTGAGGTCCAATCAAAATAAAGTCAAATATTTTAAGGGTGGCGCTTAATTGCATGAAGATGGGACAATTTTATGACTTAAATTTGTTTATTTAAGTTATTATTTTCGCCATTATTCTCATACCAAGTTCAGAGCAAAGGCAATTTTCTTGAGCAATTGAAGATTCGAAGGTGCTCTGAGTTCAATTTTTCAGTGCCAGGTCCAGATTGTTCAGAAGATTAATTTTCCAGAGTTCAATTTTTCAGTGCATGCAGACATCATCGAATCTCAATCAAGCATAGGCGATTTTCTTCAGAAGCAAAATAAACAAACTTCTATCTTCTATCTAATTTCTTCTATTCTCATCTTAGGTATTCTTCGCATGTCAAAGAAAACGGCAAAATATTTAGAATCAGATCATCTGGGTTCACATACTTCAGCGACAACAGCAAAACCCATGTCTTAGAGTTTTTCGAGAAAATTGCGAATAAAAGCACTGTGTTTTTCTCCAAGAATTCCTTTGCATGTGGGTCAAAAACACATCTTTTTCAAAATTGAATTATCTAGGTTGTCTTAGAATTCCATTGCCTACAAAACCCATGTTCCAAATTTTCTCAGGAAAAATTGCCCCGAGTAAGCTCTAAAACCCCTACTTTTTCTCCACTGAAAAGCCTTTGCATGCCTTGCTAAAACTCATTTTTTCACATATCTGTCGATTTGGGTTTGCTTAGAAATCAATTATCTACAAAACCCACGTTTCAAAAAAATTCCGAAAAATTTCCCACAACTAGCTTTTTTTAGCCTCATCCAGAGCTTTTCCAACCTTTTTTGAAAATTGTCCGAACATACCCAACTTTACAGTCAAAAGTCCTGATTTTCAAAATGCAGTTCAATCCCATAGATTATAAGACCAAATCGGTCTTGATGCACGACTTTTTGAAAACCTCGGACACAGACTTGGGTCGTGTCTATCCAGTGGTCAATTTGAACACTTTGGAAGGCGTTAGCAGCAATACATTGAAGAATCTTGAGCGTTCTGGGTTGCTAGCAGCAGCGTCTATTCCTATCACAGCTTTCGATCTCAAGTTTGCTCTTGCTTGCATCAAGCATTACGACTCGTCTACACGACAAATCAGATCAGCTGATGGGAGAGTCATCTGCAGCCTTAAGCCGAGGGACGTGGAGAAGTGCTTTGCTATTCCTCCTCGTTTAGACAATTTCACTGTAGTCATTGAGGCTTGTGATAAGATATGGTATGAAGACCAAGACATATCACAGAGGAAAGTTGCTCAGAGATGGTTGAAAATACAAAAGACTAACATGCCTAAAAAGGTTGGTCGCGGCGAATTCAAGGATGAAGTTGCCATTTTGATAACTCTACTCAATCGGGTTACAGGTCAGGAGGAAGCTAATATTTTCCGACCGTGGATGTTCTATGTCATTTCTAGGATCCTCGACCGTACGGAGCACTTTGACTAGGCCATGTTGATCAGCAAGTACCTTCACCAGTAGATTACCGGATTCCTCAAAATCCACGAGTTTCACATGGTGTCTTACTTGGTCTACTTGATTGCATCTCAAGGCAATTTTAGACACTTGAAGACTAGCGGGACTCTTGGTGTTCAACACATTCACGAATATTACTCTCAGTTGGAGTTTTCAAAAGATGAACAGGATTTCAGGGCAGTGAATGATCACTTTTTCATGAAGACAGTCAAGGATCTCAACAACGAAATGCACATCAGGATTTCACCAAAGGCAAAATCAGCGATGGAGAGTTGGGCGGATTGGTTCATTCAATTCCCCACTTTCACATATATCCAAGTGTATGGTTACATCGGAGAGCCTTTGATGTTACCAAGGTACCCGTCAAACAAAGTCCTTTTCATGGAGTTTCTTAGACAAGCTCAACATGTTCACTCTTTTCTTCGCAGTCGCCATAAGTCAACAGTTATCTTTCCTTTCGGATGGGGTATTTTCACATGCAGGACTGTCACTAATTGCAAGTTTATGACGATCGAGCTTGAGAAATTCAACCTCAAGTACCACATTGAGAGGCATTCCTATGATCCTTTGGGTCATTATGCAGCCCGGTTCGAGCGAAGTATTGCACACAAGCCAACACTTGAGGATTTTTGGACTAATTGCGAGGATGAATTTGAAGTTCGTCGACGTCACTACTGCAAACTTACTATTGCTCAGATTGCTGATTTCTTATCATCCTCAGGGTCTGTCAGATGATGACAAAGAGGTTCTACTTAGTTCATACGTCAAAGATCAAGTTGCTCGCCAGCCACTTTGCCAACCAGATTGGTACGCTAGGGAGAGTACTTCCATTGAGGACGTGTCAAAATCAATTATCAAAACCAGCAAGCAGTTCTTGGAGAGTAAGAGAAGGCACAAGACAGTTCCAATCACGGAGCCGCCAATAGGGTTTTCTTCACTACCTTATACCTCAAGGTCAAGGCCTCGGGTTAAGGTTATCTTGAAGCCGCCTAAAGGGGTTAGACTCAGCGGAAACACTAAGGGGAGAAGTATTGGCAAGAGGAAGCAGAAACAGGTAGAAAGGGCGCCTAAAGTTCCAATAGAGACAATTATACAGGCTGAACCACATCTTTCACCTCCTAGTTTGCCATTTTCACCAAAGTCACCTCCTATTGATATAGACTCAAAGCTGGAACCACCAGTTCGAGGAGCATCAGAGACACTTGATCCACCACAGGTTGATACAGCAACAGCAATCTCTCCTCGAGCTGATAATATTGCTCATTCGTGTTGGCTCGAGAAATCTTTGGGAAGACAGAGGCGAGAGCCTTCATATCACCTTGATTTGTCTGAGTTTGGCGACCCTTATCAGGGGAGGTCGAACAAGAAAATCAAGAAGTAGGCGCACATTGAGAAGACTATGGAATCAGAGATCATCATAGAAGTTGCTACGCCACTAGAGGGTAGGAGCCTAGATGAAGTTGAGATTGGTGATTTCACCTTCATCAAAGCAAATCTTGGCAGGAGCACTAGAGAAACGGATGTGAGCCTTCTCAAGATTGTCCCAAATAATCTTGAAGAGCGCGTCATGAAGGACAGAGAAGATAAAGCGCTTCTTAAGGCTGAAATCAGGCAACTTCGACAGTATATTTTTTATCTCGTTCATGGATATCCAAATAGAGCGCCTGTTCTTCCACAGAGCACACCTGCAAAACAACAGAAGTTGGATTAGTTAGTCAATCATGGTAAACTTCGAGCTAACTGGGTTGAAAACTTCATTGTTACAGGTCGGCATCTTCTCGCGGAGTTATATCAGTTGAGGAGTGATGCGCATGGACTTCGTCAGGGAATCCAACAGCTCGAGATAACTGTGGCAAAAGGCATGGCGAAAGATTGAATTCTCGTATCCCAGTTAGCAGTTGCATATGACGCCATGGTAGTAGAAGAAGAGAAAAGGAAGATCTTCGCTTGGAGAGAACAACACCTTTTCAGAATGGAGACATACGAGAGAATCTCTGCCAAGTTGAATACACTCAAAGAGAGCGTTACTGGAGCTCTCAAACTCATCAGCAGCTTTCTCACTCAGATCTTGTGCCATTATCATCTTCAATATGGTACATATGTTGAACTTGATGTAGTACAAGTTGAGTTTGAGGGGCTGGTTCGTGATAGTCTCGAGGGGGATCCTGTGGTGTCTAAGTTGGATCACATCTCAATGATGACAACTAGTTTCAAAGAGGCAACTGAACATGTCAGAGAATGCATGAGGGCGATTAGAGATGGTGACAGGGAGTTGAACAGGCAGGTTATCATCGTGGACAACGTCAAAGTACCAGAGTCTGAGACAATCGACCAGTTCCTAGACGAGGTGTTAGACCGTGATGACCTGGAGTGATCCATCAGTTGGAACCTGCAGTTATTTTCAAGGATAAAGTTAGGAGCAGCAGTTAACTCGACATTCAATCTTGAGTTCTAATTGTTGATTTCATGCACGCACATCTCATCCTTGGAGATATCTTCGCAGGAGTTTAGACTTTCAGTTAGGAGTTAACTGATGTTAATTATCGGTTATTTTTATTTCAATAAGGACTTGCATGTTGCACATGTCTAGTTCAGTTGAGTCCTATTTCGGTTAACTGATGGTAGCTTTCCAGTTAACTGTATAGTTTCCTTTATTTAGGGTTTAGCAATAAAATTTTGGACGCTCGCAAGACTGTAGTTGACTCAAGGTGATTTTAGGGTTCCCTACACCTTTGATGTCTATAAATAAGAGCTTTCTGCTCATTTGTAATTAACTTTTGCATGAGATAGTAATATATCATGCGCCTACCTTGCCTGTAATATTGTTGTTTTGTATCTGTTCACAAGCTTTTACTATGATAATAAATAGCTGCGCCACCTTGCCTAAATGTTATTGTTATGGTATTTGTTCATCTTAGTTAAATGGAGTGGCTAGTTTGATCGTTTATTATATGCGTGTCTCACCAATGTAATTTACCGTCCTAGTTTGCTATCTTATGTTATGTTTAATAGTTGTTCTTTCAATCTACGCCTCAGATAGGGGTTCCTCCTCCTTGGAAATTTGGAAAGAAGAATTATCGTTTTAAGTGTTGTGCCTAATAGACTTTATTTCAGCCTACGCCTCGGATAGGGGTCCCTCCTCCTTGGAAATCCTATCCTTAACTGCAACGTTCGTGGTTTTTCTTAACCTTGTGCCTCTTCCAGTTGAGACAAAAAGATAGGAGTTAGATTACTTTACTTTTTCACGCAAATCAGCATATGAGGGAGCTTCCCCTCCTAATTTGAAGAGCACTAATTACGCAGTGTGCATAGCTATCTGTACCAACTCGCACTCCAGAGGTGCTAATTGTTAAGCCAACAAGTATATAACATAAAGAGCAGATTGCAATGAACAAATAACACAAGAAACTAAAGCTTTTCAATAGAAGTTGTAGCAAACAACATTTGTTTTATATCAGAATATTACAATGTAAAATCAGACCTGGAAATGACTTGTCACAGCAGCAAAGAGGCTCCAGAATGAGCACCGAACAACACCAAGTTTTAGTCTTCAAAACCCCTATTCTCCAACACCCAAGACCTCTTATTACAGCGCCCAAGGTTCAATGATCAAACCCCAACGTATGCTAGACTCAACCTGGGGTTTACAGCAGCAAGATGGCGCCCCTTTAGAAAACTCGTCCTCCTCTAGTAAATTCAAATCTTCATTAAAATTTGCAATCTTGTGCTTGAAAAGATTGGCTGGAGATGTCTCCTCTAATGCTCAAATACCCATTTCGATTCAGCAGACCATTTGAAAGCTATGAGCTTAAACATGGAATTCTGACCTGTTGTGACCTTTTTTCACACATCGCCCCATTGCAAATGGGGACCCCCTAATTTTCGCTTCGTTTCGAACTTTTGGTTTGATTTTGGTTTGTTTTGCTGTCTCTCTCTCATTTTGTCTATCTGGGGATGTACCCGTCTTTGAACGTAAATTGGGTTTTTGGCCAAGTCTTTAAAATTAGGGTTTGATTCCTTCATGCCAATTAGAATTCAACGAGGTGAATAAATTGAAATTTGAGACTAACGTTGATGTCAGTACGCTTCCAGCAGGCTCTCAGCAAATTTTCATCAGATTCTGAAGTACTTACTATTTTTAGTAAGTATGTAATTACAGGCAATTCGTCAGCATTTTTGAAATTCCGACAGTCACACTGCATTCAGAACACATCAAGCTGCTCGCGTGCAAAATTTGAGCTGAAACAGACAACTTACTATTTTTAGCAGTCCAGCTTCCGAGGCCAATTTCAGGGCCTATATGCGGAGTTTTTCAACGCATGTTTGGAGATTCCTTCTGGGTTTTCTGAGACCTTCGTGATGGTGTGACATACAAAGTGAGATAACGACTTTCAAAATTCAGCCTTCCGAGGCTATTTTTAGGGTTTGCATGTCAGGGTTTTCTTTGCATGTTGGCATATTCCTTATGGGTTTTTCGAGAGCTTCGCAGTGATATGACATGCAAACAGAGATGGTCACTCAGTAAGGAACTTACTATTTTTAGCGGTGCGTCCGGCACCGCTTACTTCAAAATCACGAGCTGATCACAATGCAACAGAAACGAGAACAAACGGAGATCGTTTGATATGCATCGAGCAAATTAGGGTTTCCAGCTTGGACACGAAAAGAGGGGCAAAAAGTTAGAATTTTAAACCGGTGTAAACCACCGCGATCGGCATCCTTCTTCTTGGTAAAATTTGAAGTCAAATGGAGCACTTACTATTTATAGTAAGTCATTTTGGAAACAGGCTAAAAATAGCAAATCAGTTGCATGCGCCAATGTCAGCAAGGCAGGTCACGTGGTGAGGAGCACCCCATTCAAATTTCAAGTCAATCGGAGCTATGGAGGTATCAGAAAGAGCAGTTACTATTTATAGCAAATCACCTTCGGAAATGGGCTAAAAATAGCAGTGTCAACAGGGTAACAAGGTCGTGAGGATGCAGTGTTTGAAATTTCAAATCGTTTGAGCTTCAGAGATGCAAAATCAGAGGGCTTACTATAAATAGCAAGGCATGGATAAACTGGCGAAGACGAGGAAAAAATGACTAAGTCTGGAACTTCATCCTGCAGCCATGGCAAAATGCGCCCAAGTTGATGAAGAAGCATGGAGAAAATTCTAAGTATAAACTCGTCCACCACCCCTAAATGCGCCCATCCCGTTTTGCATGTCATACCATGCGAAGCTCTCTAAAAACCCAGAAAGAATCCAAAAACCAATCCTACATGCAAACCCCTGATTGAAATGCATGTCACATCCCTCCGAAGCTCTCTGAAAACCCAGAAGGAATCCATAAGCCAAACTACAAAACTCCAACATGCAAACCCCTGAATCCATGAAAGGGACCTCCAAATAGCTGGAAACCCTAATTCTGCCTCTGACCTACCTACGAGTATCGGGAAATAAGCCAACAGTCATTGGGAAGTGTAGTGCTAAAAATGGGGACATTACATGAGTGATAATACATTGCAATAACTAAAAGCAGCCATTTGTTCAGTGGGGTGAGTGATAAGCAATAATCAACTAAAACTGATTACCTCCCACTTTTTGATCACCCAAATCCCAATGTGGGCAAGGTGAGAGCATACGGTGGTAAGGCTTACAATGAAATGCTACTGAAGCAAACCACTTATTTAGTAGGGTAAGTATGAAACCTCCAAAACATGAAAGGAAACATCCGCTTATTCAGCAGGAAAGCAAGAAAGAGTTCTTCTGCTTATTCGGCAGAAATTACATGAAACTGAAAGAGATCAACTGCTTATTCAGTAGGAAATGGAAATACCACTTATTCTACGGGGTAAGTAGCCAAAACAAGAGGAGCAAATCACTGAATGGTACTATGGTACTATCAAATTAGTATTACAATAAATTGCTCAATACACTGATATCAACAGTTACAATCCAGCTGCTATGAGTTAGAAATAAGATAAGAACCTCCCAAATACAATCAACCCACTGAAAATGAAATACCAAAATAGAACAACAACTGAATACCTGAAAGTAGAGGCAAGTAGAGGTCTGGTCTAACTCAGAAAATGAGTTGCAGCAGGTCTGCAACACTCAAAAAACACTGTTAACAGATCTGAAACTCCCCAACCAGCAAGCTACAAGTTGGCACATCACCCAATAGCATTCTCCAAACACCGAAGAACCTTCCCAAACTGATTGCAAGGTCATAAGTTGATCATGGCGCCACCAAAACAGACTGGACAGCAAAGATAGATGGCAGATTTAATCACAACTCCCAATCCACAAGAGCCCTAAATGGTACGGCTAGCTGAGAGGAGCGACCAGCTCCTAAAAATCCAATTCTTCACCCAAAATCTGCACTTTGGCACAAGGGGGCGCCCAAGGATGTGAGACCATATGCATCAATACTTACAAAACGTTATGCCCTCCTCCAATCAGCACAAGCAAAAACATTGGTTTGGCTTAGGTGTGAATGGTACAGCCAACAAGCATAAAACTTTTGGAAAGCACTAAAAAACATTCCAAAAACCTCTACAAGAATAGTTATCACACCAAAACATAACTAGAAAACATCATAAGTAACCAAAACTGAAAGCCATCACCAGTAAGCTCCGATGGTGACTCCTGCAATGAAGCACACCCACGTCCAACTAGGGAGTATCTTTCAACTCCGAAACTAGAGCCACCTTGAGGGCTTTCCTCCTCAAAGCCCAAAGGATTCTATCTCCAATCTAATAGCACTTCATTATCTCCAAAATAGCATAACCCAAATGAGAGCACAAGGAGGTTTAAATAGAAATCAAAGCTCCAAATTTTGAAATCCCTTTTCCCTCCAAATGGGATGCCCAACTCAAGAAATATTAATTTATTTTTATTTTTCACTTATCCCTCCATTTTGGCGTCCACCTTAGAAAGAGAAAACCCACCTTTTAAAAACAACTTAAGTCATCAAACCCAAGCGTGGAAGGTCATTTTTGGACTTTATAACTTAAGTCATAAAATTAACCTTTTTCAAAGACTTAAGTGAAGGTGGACGAACAATATGCCAAGAATATCAAAACTCGCCAAACTGAAACTACTAACCACTGCCAAAACTAAAAACCCTACATTGCACAGCTACCAAGACCAAGTGCCCAAAATAGCACTTAATAAATATAGCAAACTACTAAAAATAGTAAGTGTGTCCAAACTCCAAATTGCCCCAAACTGAGATGCACTAAAACTTACTAAAAATATTATGTGCCAAAAATAGACATTACTAAAAATAGCAATACTACCCACCAAGGATCAGAGAGAACCTAGAAAACACTTTGGCGACCAACTGCATATACTCGCTAAAAGTGCTAGCAAGAATCCTCCAAGAATCTTGGAATCCCCCTAAACACCTTCGTTTAGCCTACGAGACTCCGGGAATAGGCTAACAGACACTAATAGGCTTAGGACTGAGAAGGGGACATTACACTCATTTTAGGCAAGATTCATCCTGGGTCATGGATCTAGGTGCCGCTATAGTCTTGATTTAGGGTTTCACCCGAGAATGTTTTTAGAGAGCATTCTGATCATTAGACAGTACAAGCAAAGCAGAGCAAATGAATATTCAAAAGGGAAAAACTTACAGAAAATCAGTTGTAGAGGCAGTTATAGGAGGGCAAAGGTTTTGAGATACTATTATTGAACTGTTGTAATCTCATTTTCCAGCTTTATGTCTCCATTGTTGTGTGTGCAAATTCAAAAAATGTACCATCCTGAAATGTTTTATTCATCACATTTGTTGTTGTGAATGTGATCACCATTAGAGGAATTTGACAAAATTTTAAATCTATTACATGTGTAGCGATAGCTCTTTCGTATGATTGCATATGAATTTGGATAGTTCAATGATAGATAACGAAGTAGATAGAGCTATGAATGGTATTCTTGATGCTTTAAATAAGTAGATCTTCTTCAGTTTGTCACTTTTCTGTTACCATTTCTCCTTGCTAATTGTGATTCTACTGCCCTAGAATAGGCATCAGTCTCTTGTATGTGTTGGAGTCACCCACACTTCAACAAAACCCATAAAATTACTTATTTTCAGTCCTAGTTTGTGACTTCATGATATCATTGTTTGCAGAGAGCAAATTTAAACCATTATCAATGAATAATTGAACTCACCCCACCTTGCAGTAGTTTCCAAGGTGTTATATCAGCTATATAGGAGTTAAAGATAGCTAGTTTTCTTAGTCTAGTGACAGTCTTAGGGGTTGAGTAGACAAGTTGGATTTAGCTATCATTTGGTTTATTGTTATTTATCATAAGTGATTTCAATACCTATTAAGGTATACCCCTAGGAATACCCTCCCGAGTCTAAGCTAAGCTCAAAGTGTAGAAGATAAAACCCACTCTTATCGAGTTAACTCAGAGTCCTCCATAATTATATTGATGAATTGTTTTATCCACATGTTGACAACCTTGGCCTTGTAAAACAAAATTTTGTTCTAGGAAGTGGAGCGGTGATTTTGAGACCTAACACATAGTCTCAAAGAGTACTTGGATTTAGAAAACCAAGATAAATTATCAAAAGGTTCAAAGTTTTAGAGTTTTTCATGAACAATGCAAAGAAAATCTTCATTAAAATTGTTTAGAGTTGTTTTTTTTAGCTTGTGCTAAATATAGACCACATTATTTTTAGCTTCGAGAAAGACCATATTTTGAGTTTGCTATTTTTAACCAAAACCAACTATTTATAGTTATTCGCTATTTTTAGTGTCCTCTATTTATAAACTAGATTCAACTATTATTAAATCGTCTAGCTCATCATGTGAGAGATGTGAGCATTGAGAAATAAATTGTAATGATTTTAATCATCAATTCAACTAGCAATTGCATGTTGTAATATTAAAAGTGGTCAACAAGATAATTTGTAATAAAGTTTGCACATTATGCAAGTAACTGTAATTAGAGTTGAAGTCCAATCAATTTATTTCATTTATTTTCTTGTTGTGCATTGGTAAATGGAATAAATAAATGTCATTTGCACTTAGATGGCTAATGGTAATTCTCACACTTACATGTTGTTGGAGTTGTTATTCATAAGTGTTTAGTATTCTTGTTATCCAAAATTTGTTATTCACTCGATGACATTTATTATCCATATCTTGCTTATAAATGTTTAATGAGACATCTTGTTATGTGTGCTAAGGGTTAAGTTGTTCTGGCAAATTTGCAAGCTTTGTATTGCAAGTTAGATAAAAGATGTAACTTGTAGCTTTATGTAATGTCCCCTTCCTAGGACGTTCAGGGGTTTGAGGGGTTAGCCTATCATTTCGACCCTTGTAGGCTAACAGATGTGATTAGAGGGTTGCTTTTGGCGGTTATCCTGAGTTTTGGGACATTACTCCATCAGTTGATTCAGGTTTGGGCCTTCACAGGTGCTTACAGAGTGTTATTCAGACACTTACTATTTATAGTAAGTCAGGTAGATAGGGGTTACTATTTCTGGCAGGGCACCTGTCTCAATCGATCATCTCAGTTTCGACCTAGTTTGGCAGTTGGGTGAGCAAACAGTGAATATTTGAGCATTTAATGATATTGGGAGAATTATTAATATTGTGACTTTATATTATAAAGTCAATTAATGAAATATTAAATTATCAATGGAATAATATAAAGTATTTAATACTTTATATTAAAAGGGTGATTATTATTAATGAATGTGTATTCATTAATCATTTAAAAGGGGACGCCATATAATGATAATTTTTCCTAAGTATACCAAGGGCGAATTTAATGTTTAATTAAATGCTTATTGAAGTTGCTTTTTTGGGTCGAGCCTTTGAAGATAGTTTATATTTCACAAAGAGACAAATCGAACTTCATTGTGAATTATTCTAATTTGTCTTTATTTCTCTCTGAGAACACTGGGGTTTGTGAAACGAGGGTTTCTGCAAATTCGCTTCATCATTGGATTTTGGAGAATGTTCCCTCTTCAAAATCAGGCATACTGAGGCTGTGAAAGATCAACTGAAGCTTGTCATCAGAGTGGCTTCATCCAGAAGTCATATTCAAACTTACAGAGGAAGAATCAGCAAGGTTTTTTTGAAGAAGGTATTGAATCAAAGAGAGATCGATTTTGGTCTCATTCATCAGATCTCAAGCGTATTCTTTCAACCGTACGGCTTATTTCATTGCAGCCCAAGCCGTACCTCTTCAGCACTCAGGCGTGTAAACTTGGAAGCCAAATCGCCCTACTTTTTTGGTCTTCTCCACTTCCATTTGGGACGCATATCTCTTTCGAAGCTTTTGGCGTCATTTCTTGGCTGGAGATTGTTGTTTTCTCAGGCGGTTTGAGCTTCTCAACCATTTGTTTCATTGCTGCAAATAAATCAGGTTTTCGAATAAAATAGGGTTGCCTTTTTTATTGCATGTTATCATTTCAGTATTGTAATCATTCAGAAGCTAAATAAAGATCATTGCCATAAGTCTAGAAGTTGATTTGTTCAATAAATCGTATTCTTTATTTTTCTATATATTTTAGAATAATTTTTATGCAAAATCGCACCTATTCATTTCAAGCAAAAAACAGAAAAATTACAAAAAACTCTCAAAACCAGCAAACAAAAGAAAAACAATTGCATTCAGAATATCGGTCGGGGTTTAGAGACACCAGGTCTCTTATAGTGGTATCAAAGCACAGTTTTCTTGCCATCCTGTGCTTTTTCAGATAAACTTGTGCTTTTTCATGAATAGAGACATTATATTCTATAGCAAGGGGAGAGGAATAGGCAGAGTAGACAATTGGACAAGTCCACCTATTCCAGAAGGTGGGATAGTCTCAGGAGTTCTCGGTATACACAGATCCAGTTCTAGCAGCAGTGAGAGCAGTGTCACTACACTGATGGCAAATCGGGAGATTCCGACAAAGACTCATAGGGATCCAGGGAAAGAACATGCCGGAGGTGAGATTTCTGAGAATGAGTTCCGACGGAGGCATGATAACATGATGGACATGATGTCTCAGCTTATGGGCACGATGAGACAAAATACACCACAACAGCATGTCTTTCAAATAGGACAGTCTAGCAGTACTGCAGGAGTAGCGCAGCAACAAGTGTCAGTGCAGCAGCAGACATCTTTTAGTATTCCTAAGCGTAGGCCTAGACAGCCTACTTTTATTCCCAGGGAGGCTACTCCAATTCCTAAGGCAGAGCAGCAGGGTCACCAGCCAGAGTTTCAGCCACAGCATGGTACATCAGTGGCAGACGTGACCAGATTCTTTGGAGAGTACTCGACATTGGCTCCTGAGATCAGGCAGTCGTTGTCTTTTCATGAGTTTATGGATGTGCATAGACCCAGAGGTGGAGGTAGATTTGAGCGCAGAGCTCCTCAGTACCAACCACCACCACCACAAGTGAATCGGGATCTTCAACATGCAGTGAGCAAGATTATCTTGCCTTATTTTGATGGCTCAGATAAGAGTTCAGCGAGGACTTGGGTACAGAAGCTTGACAATTACCTATCTTTGAGACCTATGCAGGAGGACGAGGCCATTAAATTTGCCACGCTGCATCTTGATGGATTAGCACATGACTAGTGGCATCACGGCATGTACACACTGGGTCATCACATGGTTACTACTTACCAAGAGTTCATGAACAAGCTCATAGAGCGCTTTGATAAGAAGGATCCAGAACTTTACTTCAGAGAGCTAGCTCAGCTCAAGTAGACAGGTAGTCTGTGTAATGTCCCCTTTTTCGGCATGATCATGTTTGATGGTGGTTAGCCTATTACTCAGACTCTTGTAGGCTAACAGGTTGGGTTAGAGGTTATTTGGTGGGTTTTGTCGTTTTGTCATTGGAGTTCAGTGATTGACTCACAGCATGCCTTGGCAGTTCAGGATTTGACAGCTTCTGACGACACGTCAATACATTGAGTTATGAGTGAGATATTAATATTTCAATGTATTAAAGTGTTTTACTTTATTTGACGGAACATTATAAAGTCAACTTGATTTTATAATAAAGTAATCACTTAAATTTATTTAAGTGAAATATAAAACATTTTATCAAAAGGGGCGCCATTTATTTATTCACTTGACTATTGAAAAGTAATAAAAATACATTTAAATGTATTCTAATGAGAAAGTGGCGTCATTTCCTTGGGATGTGTTCCTTTTGGCTTTATATGCAAACAAAGGAGAAATCGTACTCATTATTGATTATTGATTATTTGATATTTCCTCTTGGCTTTGTTGAGCGTGGGTTTTCTCTGAGACAAGGGTTTCAGGAATTTTATCTCTTGAGAACGATAACTCTTCACAGATTCTGTAATTGTGAGACTGTGAAAGATCAGTTGAACGATTGCTACAACAGGGGCTTCAATTCAGAAGTTCTATAGTGCTTCAATGAGAATTTTTGTGCAGTATTCAGTAGTTTCTTCAATAAAAGGCAGGACGAGTTGTGAGATTGGCTTCTTTCTTCATCAGGAAGTCTAATTAGCTTATTGGCCGTACTTCTTGGTTGAGGACGTGATTTTCCTTTGTTCTGTGTAGCTCTTCAGGCAAGTGCGTGAGAGTTTTGGAGAAGAAACGCCTTCTTCTTTGAGGGTTTTGCATATTCTTCTTTGGCGCCTAGCTTATTCCCTTCATTTGCTTCAGTTTTAGGTTGGAGGTTGCATTCTATTGCATCCTACGCTTGGAATTGTCAGTTTACTCCATTCATGGCTGGCAATTGGACTTATTTTCTTAATTAAATAATCTGGAGCATTTTGGGTATGTCTGAAACATGCAATCTCATTGTTAAGGTTATTTAATACCTTCTGCAATTTCATTTTGCCAATTTTAGTTCAAATTTGAGTTCTATGAGCAATTATATGTTGCGCCCCTTCTATTTCTCTCTATAAACTTTCTTAAAAAACTCAAAAGAACACAAAAAGATAATTAAAACAACAGGGGTTTGAAGAGGAGCCAATTGGGCTCATCACAGTCTGGATGCCTACATTGGTGAATTCCAGAGGGTTGCAGTCATGGTGACAGGTATTTCGGAGAGAAGACTTGTCATTCTATTCATTGAGGGATTATATGAGCCGATGAGAGGTTGGGTCAAGGCATTTGATCCCCCTACTCTTCAGGAGGCAATGAGGAAGGCACGGAGTATGGAGCTTGCAACACCTCGCAGCAAGTTCTCTTCAGGCTCATCATCCTATTTGAGGCCTAACAGATCATTTGATAAGAACAGAGCATTTGACAAGAAGAAGGATCCACCTGATCCACAGAGAATGAATGCACCACCCTTTGATAGGGAGACATTGAATGATTTACGAAAGAAAAAGTTATATTTTTGGTGCAAGGCACCTTATGATGAAAAACATGTATGTCTTCTTCGTCCTAAAGCAAAAAGTAATCAAATGGAATGGTTTTATGAAGGGGAAGAGCAATCTGATCTGTCAGACCAGCAAGCTGATTCAGAGCATTCAGATGATGAGAGGTCTGAAAATGATTGCGAAAACGAAGGAGGAAAGAAGCTACAGGAGGCACACTTGACTAGTCTTCAGAGAGATGGTTCTTTTAGGCTACGTGGGCTTCTAGCTGGTCAGAAGGTGATAACTCTACTTGACACCGGTGCTACACATAATTTTATAGATGCACGGCTGGTAGAGAGACGAGGCATACAGACAGAGGATTTTGAGGGTATTCGAGTCAAGGTGGCTGATGGGTACACCCTCAAATGTGATAGAAAGATATTAGATCTTCCGATGCGGCTTAACAACTATGAATTCAAGGCTGAATTTTACGTTGTGAATATAGGAGATACTGATACGGTACTTGGGATGGCATGGCTTCATGATTTGGGTGAGTTCACACTCAATCTTCGAGACATGGAGATGAAGTTCAAGGTAAACGGGAAACCACATGTAATAAAAGCCATCAGAGAAAGTAATTTGAGAGTGGTATCATTCAGACGGATGGAGAGGCTCATTCGTCATGACATGGTGGATTGGGCTGCAGAGTGCATGTTGTTGCCAACACAACAGGAGCAGCAGAAGGTTGAGTACCATCCTGACATTCAGGAGTTGAGGACTAAACACTCTAAAGTGTTTAGTGACATTCCACCAGGCAGACCTCCAGACAGAGGGATCGAGCACATTATTGAGTTGGAGGAGGGCGCCAAGCCCATTATGATCACGCCATACAGACATCCAAAGCGCCTCAAGGATGAGATAGAGAAAACAATCAGTGAGTTGTTGGCTATGGGGCATATCAAACCTAGCAAGTCACCTTTTGCTTCAATTTTTTTAGAACACATCAATCAAGAAATGACTCTAAAAGCTTGTAATTTTATTTTCTAAACATTTGCTAGGAAAAACATAATGGTGCGGCCTCAAGAAATGTTCTACCAACAAGATAAAATCCAAGACACCTCTAAAAAATCTGCAGCTTGGCATAGAGGTGTTGTGACCTTTTCACACATAAGCCCCATTCAAATGGGGACCCCTAATTTTGCTCCATTCGGTCTTTTGGCCGGCTCTCCTCTCTCTCTCTCTCTCTCTCTCTCTCTCTCTCTCTCTAATGTCTTTCCTTTTGAGAGTTGTGCGAGTCAAATTGAGGCCTAAAAGCATTAGAAATTGAGCCAAAGTGAAAAATTAGGGTTTCATCTTTCTGCAGTGGAGTCAGGAGTCGAGCGAAATTGAAAATTAAATTGGAAGCGAGGCTTAACATTGTTGTCGATGTATGCTTCCGGCAGGCTCTCAGCAAAGTTTCATCAGATTCTGAGGTACTTACTATTTTTAGTAAGTGTGCAATTACAGGCAATCCGTCAGCATTTTTGAGATTCCGACAGTCACACCACATTCAGAACACATCAAGCTACTCAGGTTAAATTTGAGCTGAAACGGACAACTTTCTATTTTTAGTAGTCCAGCTTCCGGGACAAATTTCAAGGCCTAGATGCAAAGTTTTTCTTTGCATGTCTGGATATTCCTTCTGGGTTTTTCGAGACCTTCGCAATGGTGTAACATGCAAACCAAGGCGACAACTTTCAGAGTCCAGCCTTCCGAGGCTATTTTTAGGGTTTGCATGTCAGGGTTTTCTTTGCATGTCGGCATATTCTTTATGGGTTTTTCGAGATCTACGCAGTGATGTGACATGCAAATGGAGATGGTCACTCAGTAAGGAACTTACTATTTTTAGCAAGTGCGTCCCGGCAGCCGCTTCCCAGCAATTCAGAATCATGAGTTGATCGCAATGCAGCAAAAACGAAGACAAACAGAGATCATTTGATACGCATGCAGAGCAAATTAGGGTTTCCAGCTTTGGGACCTGAAAAAAGGTGCAAAAAGTCAAAATTTTCGAAAACCGGTGTAAACCACCACGATCAGCACCTTTCAAGCTATCTACTGGTAAAATTTGAAGACAAACGGAGCACTTACTATTTATAGTAAGTCATTTTGGAAACAGGCTAAAAATAGCAAATCAGTTGCATGCGCCGATGCCAGCGGTAAGGTCACGTGGTGAGGAGCGCCTCATTCAAATTTCAAGTTAATCGGAGCTGTGGAGCTATCAAAAGCAAGCAGTTACTATTTATAGTAAATCACCTTCAGAAGTGGGCTAAAAATAGCAGGCCAACTAAAAATAGCAGTGTCAACAGGGTAACAAGGTCGTGAGGATGCAACGTTTGAAATTTCAAATCATTCTGAGCTTCAGAGATGCAAAAATCAGAGGGCTTACTATAAATAGCAGGGCATGGATAAACTGGCGAAAATGAGGAAAAAGTGACTAAGTCTGGAGCTTCATCCTGCAACCATGGCAAAATGCGCCCAAGTTGATGAAGACGTGATAAAAAATTTCTAAGTATGAAAGCTCATCCACCACATAGGCTAAAATGCGCCAAAGTTCAGGAAAGTCAAAGAAAGTCAACACTTTTCATCCTCCTGCCTAGCTCAAATGCGCCCAAAGGAAGCTGGTAAGAGTTGAAAATATTCTAAGTTAAAAAAATTCGTCCTCCTCACCCCTCCAAATGCGCCCATCCTTCAAGCTGAGTAAAATGCGCCTATGAAGCATAAAGTCAAAGAAGTCAACACTTTTCATCCTATAGGCATGGCCAAATGCGCCCACCTTGAGAGTTGATAGCAAAAAATTTTCTAAGTGTTGAATATCCGCCACCACCCCCTAAATGCGCCCATCCTGCAGCCACCTCCAAATGCGCCCAAAAGCAAATGAGTCAAAGGAAAGTCAACAAGTTTCATCCTTCTCCCATGGCAAAATGCGCCCAAAACAAGGCATGTCAAGAAAAAAACTAAGAAGGCGAAGGGTCACAGGCTAGGCGTGGGAAGTTTCATCCACTACATATGCTCAAATGCGCCCAAGAAGGAAGGAAGTCAAAGGAGTCAAACGAATTCGTCGTCCTCTACATAAGAAATGCGCCCAAAACTGAAAGCAAGTCAACAAGTCAAAGATTTTCATCCCTTACCTACATGGAAATGCGCCCAAAAGAGGGCATGTGAAGACGAAAACGGAGAAGTTGAAGAGTCATCCTCCATGCAAGCCAAAATGCGCCCAAGTTGAAGCTGTAAAAGTAAATGAAGGGTGGTGAACAAGGTAAAAGGTGAGTAAAATACTCCTAGGCGTGGTCAAAGCAAGGTAAATGCTAGGCGTGGTTGTTATCTCTCTTCAAGTCCTATATGCGCCCAAGGTGATATGTGTTATAAAGTGTTAGAAAATATTGCAAGGTGGTGAAAAGTAATGTTGCCTAGGCGTTGGAAGTGAAGTCTTCTAGCAAGGGTAACGTGCGCCCAAGGCACAAAGAGGAGAAATTTAAATATGCTAGGGTGATGAAGTGAAAACAAAATAAAAGGCGTTGAAAGTGCTAAGTGTAGAAGATTTTTTTTTTTTTAAAAAAAACAACAAGATGAATATTCCTCATGAATTGTGATGTGCGCCTAAGTACAAGATGATGAATAAAATAAAACATGTTGAGTGTGATGTGCTTTCAAGAAATATTTTCTAAGAGAAGTTGATGAATTTTCTCACCACAGGAGGATGAATGAAGTTGGAATTTTCCCGAGGCAAAATTTTCAAGATGATTTAAAAATTTTCTAAGGCAAAGTATTTTCTTCCTTAGAAAATACGCCTAGAACTCAAGGTGATGAATTTTCTTCTTAAAGCGCGAGCAAATTTTTCAGGGATGAAGTCAAAAGACAATGGCAACACAGGATGAACTCAAATTTCTCGAGTAAGAGCAACAGGATGTTCACGGGGATGAAGAACGGATTTAAATTGATGGAGTAATATTTTCTAAGGTTCAAAATTTAAAAAATTTAAATGAACCCGTTCATTGGGTACCCATGGATTCGAAGCGTTCAAGAGAAAATTCTCTTCTGGGTACTGAACATTTGTGATGATAGATGGATTTCTATGTCTTCGGCACTTCGCCAACACTTTTTGGGTGAAGAATTTAATCAGTGCTCAAATTGTGAAATTTTCCTAAGGAAAATTTAAAATTCTCTAAGGCAAAGTGAATAAAATGTGTTTTCAAGACGAATTTCTCCGGACAACGAATTTGAAGTGAATTGCCTAGGTGATTTTGATTGAATTCTTCGATGATGAGTTTTCCAGAGCTGAAGAGAAGTAAATTCGAATTCAAATGGCAGAGCTCCGACTGGTGAATTAAAAAGATGAATTTAAATTAAAAAAAATTCGAAAGTAAATTCAAAAGATGCCAGTCAAAGTTGAACTTCTAGAAGGTTGAGATTCTCGGACAAGTGTCAGAAATACCAGAGAGGGAAATTCGAATTCTTGAAGTGGAGTAGTGGGAATTTAATGTACTGGCTATAACTGGCTCCTTCTAGAATTCGATTTTTGGCTATAAAATTGAAAAGTTTCTCACTTATTTTTCACAGTTGAAGAATTCGATTTGCTCTAGGTGAAGTGTTGCTGAGTATTGCTGAAGCTTGAGGAGTTCAAATTTTTGTTAAGGCTGAAGTGTTGCTGGATTCAATTTGAAGTTGAGAAGGACGACTTGAGTTTGTTGCTGGAGCTCAAATCTGAAGTGAATGATAGCTAAAGAAATTTCGACTTAAGGAGGAGTTTGCTGAAGCTCGAGCTTGTTTTATTGCTGATGTTGGAGATCATATTGCTAAAGCTGAGGACGCCTTGAAGTAAGAAGAGTTAGTAAAGTGCAAACTTGCTGATTTGAAGAAGTACGAATTTACAATTGCTGATTGAAGTTGCAAGTTGCTGAAGTTAAAGTCTACTTCGAAATATTTTCTAAGTATTGAAGTTCAAAATCTGTTGAAGAGAAGAAGCTGAGGTTTGCGAATAAGAAAAGTTATTGCAGCTTCTCAAGTTCTTGAAGTCGACTGCAGCCCCTACACAATGTCTTATTTATTTTATAAATTAATTTGCTGATGAATGTTTGTTGTGTTGCAGATGGCTGAGGCAAGGGCGACTGGCAAAGATAACAATGGTGCATCCAGACAGGCTGTGATCAAGAAGCTGAGCAAGACATTTATGCCAGAGTCAAAATTCATTTCGAAGTTGGGCAAGCTGACTAACACCAACTTGGGCTCCGTCAACCTTGAGACTTTCAAGAACAGAATGTTGGGGATTGGAAGTCATCGACCTTCGAACACTTCGCACAATATTGTTCGAAGTGGGTTATATGCAGCTGTTGGTTTCCCACCAGCCATTCAGTGTTCGGAGCTGATGATGGAGTGCGCCAATTGCTATGAGAAGGATCACAAGTCAATCATGTCACCAGATGGACAAGTACTTGCTAATCTCACTCCTTCAGCCATTGGTGAAGCTTTCGGGATCCCGGTGCATAGAAACATGGTTTACAAATCCAGAGAGCGAGCTGAGCGAATGTATGCTTCTGCATTCGAGAGATGCATCGAGACAATCAATACTCGCTAGATGATCAATCCCAAGCCTTCCCGTACGAAGTTGCCAAAGCAAATCATAGCGGAGGACTTGAAGTAGGAATATTGTGACCTCATCATGATGCTGAGCAGAGCTGGTGGTTGCCCACAGTCCTTTATTTTCGAACCATGGATGTTCTACTACATCAACCTCGTGCTGGAAGGGAAAGACTGCGTCAACTGGGTTGTGATGATTAGTGACAATTTGCGAGCAGCTCCACAGGCACAGGAAAGAACGAAGACGTTCTATATGAGCTCTTACATCATCTACATGCTGGCTCGTATGACGAAGTACAGAGGGATTTCTTACAAGGAACCTGTTGGTTGTGGCTCTCTAATTCAAAATCATGGTATCCCACAACTACACTTAGCTACTCATTACAAAGCGTGTCAACGATGCCTTCACCATGTATATCACGAGATTGCTTCAGGAGCGGTTACACCACAGAATCTCGAGGGAGGCCCAAGAGTTGATTGAAAGGTATAGGTGCTGGTTTATTCAGTTTCCGAAGTTTTCTTACATAAGGCTGCAAGGTTTTTCATCATATCCATATAGGTTGCCTAAGTACCCAACCGATAGAATTTTGATGTTAGAGATATCTAGGCAATTGCTCGCCTACGATAAGATTCAGAAGAAAAAGAAGAAGGGAGGAATTGACTTCCCAATTGTCATGGGCAACTCGAATGAAGTGTGTCCTACATTTCAGGCAGCTAGAGAGGCTGAGAGTGAGCTTCAATTTTATCACTTTTCCTATCACACCAGCCGACAACACTATGATCCACATAATAACATCAAATGGGTACTGTCAGAGGAGTTTAAGCACAAGGCAAATATTGAGGATTATTGGGCTGATGCATCGGATGAGATTGAAGTGGAAAGAATGTTTTCTGGTTCTTACGATCACCATGATTAAGAAGTGTGAAGTTGTTCCGGTTCCGCACTGTGTGAATGAGGACATGGACGCGGTGGGCCATCTAGATGCAGCAAGTTGAGAGATACTCCGCTCAAGCCTCAAAAGCTGGTCGGAACTGCAGGTTGCCGACTTCACACACTTTCTATTCCGTCCCGAAGACATTTACTAGAGCAGGGCTACAGCGAGTGAATAGGGTTGAAGAGTAGGTCAATCAGCTCTTGACTTACAATTTGATGGGAGATCACAGGACACCCACCACCGGCAGGAAGAAACAGATCACACGAGGTCCAGAATCCAGAAGGAAAGAGCCAGTTCGGCAGGAGCCTATTCAGCCGGAGCCTCCACGAGTTGCATCACCCACGCCATTGGAGACACGTTCTCCGAGTATACAGGAGGTTTCCTTGTTTGCTGATCAAAGGAATGCATTGAATCAGGTGCAAGCAGTACAGGAGAATAATCAGCCTCCACGGAGAGAGTTGGTTGGCCAAAGTGTCAACGCACCTAGTAGGGTTGATCAGCAGGATGATGAGGGGACTACCACTGACCCTCAGTTTCAGCAAGAGTTAGAGGCGGCTATGGAGGATGACGATGATATAGTTTCAGGAGACACTCAGCCACTTGAGGACGATGAGCCTCGCCAGAATGATATAGAGGTTGAACAAGTTCGAGAAGTAGAGGCACAAGAACAAAGAACCCTTTGATATACAATATACAGTACCCGATTGGCTCAGGGATAGGATGAGGAGAAGCCCCAGCGAGGAGATTGATCCAGCAGTTGAAATGGAGGAGTTCTTGAACAGGATCAGCGCACCTCCACAGAAGAAGAGAGCACGAAAGTTTTCGAAGATATCAATAGATGAGGATGGCTCTTGACCCTTCACGCTGTCGCCACGTGCTGATTGTGACCGAGATGAAGCAAGCATCTCGAATTATGTGGTCACAACTTTGGACTTAGGACGGTTGATGTGTTTTTCGTGACCCACTAACGTTGGTAATAAAGTCGCCAATGGCTTCCCTCTATTCCCCTCTCTTGATCAAAGTATTCCCGCATGCCAAGATTGCAAGAAAGTTCATGCGTTCAACTCCAAGGTTCTTTCAGTGCGAATAGGCTCAGTTTGGCTCGATGTGATTTGCTGGTATTTCAAGGGGACTTACGGAATTGTTCGGCAGTGGAGAAAGGAATTCAAATTGCTCGAAAGATTTGTCTTTGAAGCACGGGTTTCCTATTCTAACCAGAAAGTACTGAATTGAAATGGGGTAAAGGTTAAGAAGGCTAAATCTATTCTAAGGTGTGGGACATGGCGATCAATCTTCACAAGCTTCAACCAAACCTCGCTTTGCCTCGCATCGGACAGCTTCCACGGAGTCGGTGCAATCTTCAAGGGAAATGACTAAAGATGTTCAAACCACCACTTGACATAAAGATACCATCACAACGGCGCATACCATTATTCAAACTGTGATTGAAGTTAAGTACATGATATTCCAGTTGACCACACAAGGCGCATTCACCATCAGCAAATACACTAGTGGTATGGATAGACGAAGTTGCTTAGATCAAACAACACATTCCACAATTACTATCTACTACTTGCATGAAAATGAAATTTACGCTACTCTACACTACTTGAAGTAGAAGGGATGAAGACACCTCGCTAGCTATCCACAACAAAGATGAATTTCACCATCAATGAAAGATCTTTTATTATGAAAGTTTTACACGACAATTTCTTACAAAAGTTTTCAAAGGAAAACTTTCCTTCTCCTCCAACTACACTATCAATCTACTTCTAAGTTATCTCTCTATTCTATGTCTACTGTCTAACTCTAAGCTAATGAGGTACAAATGAGGGGGACTCCCCCTTTATATAGCTAGCCAAGTCCAACGGACGGCTCAGATTACAATCGGCTGGATGGCCCAGATCGTGCCACCTCAGCCCTAAACATGATTTGCCCTAAAAACTGCCACAAAGGAGAGTGGGGTAATAAATGCGTCATTAATGGCCACCACCCTTCTAGAAGATTCCCGTCTACAGACGTGTTCACACTGTTCTTGATCTTCGTACTCGGCCAATTCTGATGATCGCTTGGAGGAGGGTAAAAGAGACTTTAAGATTGCCACCTCGAGTAATAGAATTTGGTAGAATCTGGAGTCCGACTGCTCTTGATTTTCTCCTTGACCCTTGCTCGAACTTCCATTCTTGAATTTGAAGGACTTCTCAGTCTTGGACTAGATCATTTCCGCTTGCCATGGGTGCACATTGGATTCTTGAGGAGAAACTCCAACACTTAGTCATTTCTTGCAACTTTCCTTCAAAACTTTATCTTCCTCCGAAGGTCGTAATATCATCGTGCTTCACCACCTCCAAACATCGTGCTCTGGCCTCGACGTTCCTCCTGCAAAACAAGCGAGGAGAAGAGTATTAGAACACTTCATAACACAAATTCACCTTACTTACCTGATTTTTCTCGCTTTGATCTTCAAGGGCTCATCGTTTTTCCTTTGCCAACTTCACGTTCAAATTCTTCGTGCCTTAGCCAAATTTTCAACCCATCCTGCATTCTGCCTGGCGCACTTCACTCTGATATTTCATTCAACTTTGGCTTGAGAAGAAATTCTTTCATCTGGAATTTGATCAAAAATCATCTAGGCGATTACTTTCAAATTCATTTGCCAAGGCATTTTATCTCCGACAACATCATTTATTCCTTGCCTTAGAAATTTTTTCAAATTTCCCTTAGGAAATTCATCAACCTGGAGCCCATTTAAAATTTTCAACTCTCGGCCGTGGCTTAAGCATGGAAGACCTTAAAATCAACTCCTCATCGATAATCTTCGATACCCAGAAGAAAATTTTCTCCAGAACGTGTGGAATCCATGGGTATCCAACGAACGGGTTCATTTAATTTTTGAATTTTTTTGAACCTTAGAAAAAAAATGATTTTCATCAAATTTAATCCATTTCTTCAATTCCAGGTGCATTTCCTTGCTCTGACTTGGAAAAAAAAAGTTTTAATTACCCTTGCGAAGCTGACATTCTCTAACTTCATCACTGGCAATTTATCGGTGCTTCGAAAAATTTATCCCCTTCAAGCCTAGGCGTATTTTCCTCTAGAGAGGTGGAATTTGTTAACACTTAGAAAAATATTTAAATTCCACCAATATTGGGTGTCAAGGGAGAATTTGCCTTAGAACATTTTCGTTCCTCCATCTTTAGTCATTTTGCCTGTAAAGAATTTTTTTATCAACACTTAGCACTACTCCTTTTAACACCTTGGGCGCATTTCAATGGGTGGGCTTCCAATTTTTGCACTTAGAAAAATTTTATGCCTCTTTGATGCCTGGGGCGCATTTGATAAGTAGTACTTCCATTTTTGACATTAGCACAATCCCCAGGTCTTTCCTTAAGGCGCAAACAAGGGAGCACATTTCAAGTTTTGAACACTTCAAACAATTTTCTAACCTCCTCCAGGCTAAGGCGCATTTAGTACCTCACACTTTAATTCTCAAGACTTAGATCTTTTATCCTTTCCACTTGCTGGGGCGCATATGCCACATGGTATTTCCAGTAACTTAGGCAAAGTTCTCACCTTCTTCATGGCGCATTTGACATGTCATATTTTTAATTCCAGCACTTGAACAAATTCTGTTTTCAATACTCCTTGTTCTTGGGCGCACTTTATATGACAAACTTTTAATTTTTGAGATGGGCGCATATGCCAGGGTCTCCATCCAGTTGAGGGCGCGTTTACCTGTGGATGCTTCACTCTTAACACTTGGCAGATTTTCAGAACTTCCAACATCATATAGGCGGCTTTCAATTTGGGGCGCATATGGTACCCAGAGCTTCTAATTTTGCCAAAGATTCATCATGAGGAGCTTTCAGCTTTAGCTAAATTCATCACTTCTTTACTCCTTTGCATGATACAGAGATCAAGCATTCATCCTGGGCGCATTTGATATGCAAAGCTTTCAGCTTTTTGTTCGGGGCGCAAATGAGAGGTGGAGGTTTCATTTCCAACATTTAAACTCTTTAGCAACGCCCTGTTTCCAAAGCATCACCGCTTTCATTTTAATGACTCCAGGCGCATATTGCCTATCAAGCTCTCACTTTAGACTTGGGGCGCTTTTGAGACCTCTGACTTCCAGTTTATGCCTAGGCGCATATGGCATAGTAAGCTTTCATTTTAACTTAGTCAAATTTCGTAATTTCCCAGGTAGAGGCGCAAATCACTAGTCAAGCATTCAGGGCGCAAATAGCACAAGGAGGTTCTATTCTTGAGAGGGGCGCAAATGACATGCCCAACTTTCACTTTTGGCACTTAGAATATTTCAAGGCTCACTTTATCCTCCAGGGCGCATTTGGCCACCTCAACTTCCAGTTTTGTCAAGAGGCGCATATAATCCCCTGAGCTTTTAATTTTTTTTTTCTTAGCCAAATTTCAAGTTACCTTCAAGGGCGCATTTAACCATGTCCACGTTCGATTTTTGACACACTGAGTGAGATTTTTATGCTTTTAAAGAGGGGCGCATCCAAGGGGTCAAGCATCAAGTTAGGGGCGCATCTAGCATATCCAACTTTCACTTTTTGACACCCAGGGGCGCATTTGCTAGGGTCTCCGCTTATTTTCAATGCCTTAGTGAAAAAATTCCATCTTCAACCTCCTTGGGCGCATTTGGCAGGGTCTCCGTCAAGTTTCCGGACTTAGAAAATTTTTCACCTCTGTTCGACCTTCAAGTGAGCCTCAATGCCGGAATTGAAATTTTATCCATTTTAGCACAATTTTACGCCTGTTACCAGATTTGAGTTGATTTTCTGTGGTCAACCCTAACTCACCCTGACTTTCTATTTTTAGAAAGTTCCTTGAATCTTGCGTTGTCGACTGAATCCTGACTCCAGAAAGCCTGATTTTTACCTTGCTCTGAATTTTGACCAACTCGTTCTGTCAGCAACCTGATGCCTGTTTGCGCCTGCTATTTTTAGCAACCTGCTAAAAATAGAAATTTCTCAGAAAGTCTCCGAACTTTGTGTGTTGAATGCCCAAAACATGGTGATCGTCACTGGATGATGCTTCTGCGTGAATGTCGGGTTCCGCCCTTGATTTTAGGAAACCCTAATTTCCGGTCTTGACCTGCTAAAAATAGCAACTGCCTGATTCTTCATTCTCTGTAGCTCTGTTTGCTTTGAAATTCGCGCCACGGATTACCTATCACGTGCTTGACTTGTGTTCGCTAAGATATGGTGCCAACCTGCCAATTATGGCTGCTGCTGAAGTGACTTACTATTAATAGTAAGTGCCTGTTTCTGAGACCTCCTTTGCTCCGTTTGCCTTGAAATCTGGACAGTGTGCCCTTCGGTGGTGAACTTGCCTGTGTACGCTGACGCCGAGATCAACTTTCTATTTATAGCCCTCGTCCAAAACACCTACTAAAAATAGCAGGTTCTCTGATTGCTCAAATTCTTGCCGCCAGACTCTCGTAAGGATGCCGACCGGCGATGGATACCTCGGGCCAAGCATTTTGACCTCTGATTCCTCATTTTTAGCGCTGAAGCTCGAAACCCTAATTTTGTGCATGTTGCTCAGATGAGCTCTGTTTGACCTCGTTTCAGTTGCATGATGATCAATTTGCAGTTCTGAAGTGCTGAGCAGCTGCCCAAGTGATACCCGCTAAAAATAGAAAGTGGCCGAAAAAGTGATCAATCGGCTGTCGGATGATCTTGCATGTCAAACTGCCCGAAAAATCTTGAAAAACCCAGAAAAATTTCCAACATGCACGCACTGGCTAAAAATAGTAAGTTTCTGAAAAGTGGTCAGCTCCATTTGCATGTTACACCATTGCGAAGCTCTTGGAAAACCCAGAAAGAAAATGCCGACATGCGCTGAAAATATCTGCATGCAAACCCTGATATTGGCCTCCGAAGGCCGAATGCTGAAAGTCATCATCATGCCTTGCATGTAATATCGCCGCGAAGGTCTCGAAAAACCCAGAAGGAATCTCTGGACATGCATCAAAAAATGTAACATCTAGACCTTGAAATTTGCTCTGGAAGTTGTACTGCTAAAAATAGCAGGTTGTCCGTTTTTGCTCAAAAATTGTCAAAAGTGAACTTGAAGCGCTCAGAATGTCGTGTAACTGTCGGAATTTCAAGAATGCTGACGAATCGCCGGTAATTGCACACTTACTAAAAATAGTAAGTACCTCAGAATCGGATGAAAACTTGTCAAAAGCCCGCTGGAAGCATACTAGCATTAGTGTTAGGCTCAATTTGCAATTTATTCACCTCATTTGACTTCAGGTTGGCCGGAAAATTCAAAACCCTAATTTCTAGACTTAGCCAAAATCTTACATTTAAGCTCACAGACGGGTACAATCCCGGGAAGATAGACAGTAGAAAAGAGAGACAACGACAAAACGAATGAAAAGCAAAGCCAAAATTAGGGGTCCTATCGGTAATGGGGGTTTATGTGTGAAAAAGGTCACAACAGATCTTCCACGTGCACGTCGTGATTGTAGAGGAGTGTGATAACCCCACCCTCAGCCTCGCCAAAGACAAGTTATTCAAGAAGGAAGCAAAGTACAAGAAGTTGAAAAGAGAGCATAAGGCTTTGATTGGATATGTGCAGCAGTTGTCTTGTCCTTGTGGGCAGGAAATTCCAGTGATAGAGCTTCCACCTAAGATACCCAGAGAGTCAATCAGTGGCTTGTTGGAGTTAGGAAAAATGGCA